>ATSW01001166.1:0-11140 GCA_000444245.1 Botryllus schlosseri
AAAACCATGTTTTCGCATTATGATGCAACAGATAACACCACATAATTGAGAACTCGGACGTCTCGAGTAATTAGCATTTTCTAATCACAAGATTAGCATTCTTCCCGATCAACTAGCTCAATGATCTCCGCGCTTAGTTACGGTGATGCAGGGACCGTTTTGTGCAGTTTCAACGACAACTTCAATCTTGAATGTGATGCAAACTGCTCAACCAGGTGTGGAAGTAGTGCGGCGCAGTCGTACTTCAGTAAGTGTTGTAAGTAGGTAAAACTTGATTGATTACTATGAAGAAGTATAAGTACTTTTTTACTGCGCACCTCTGGGTTTATGAGATAGTGGGAGGGAGCTTGTTCTTTATCTTTGCGTTGAAAAATTTTGGCCGATTACACTTTGCTTCGATTTCAGTGAAAAAGCCCTTCAAGACGTTCTTGATCAGCAAAAGGATTGACGATGACTCGGAATCTTCGACCGTATCGGATGACTCGTCAGACTCTGAAAACTGTACCGACGCTGGCAAGGACGCTAACACGAGTGTAAGCCGATTGAATATGTCGACGTCTGTAGGCTTGATTTGCAGTTGCAATAGTGCTGAAGGATCGAAAAGGGTCATCGTTGGTACTCGGGCAGAAGCAGGATTGTAACCAAGTTGCAAGGCTCCGAGTCACAAGTCAATCTCAGTTTTATAATTTTGACTCGAGTCAAGTCGAGTCATTTTCAATTCACCACCGAGTCAAGTATGAGTCAAAGTCAGTGAGTAGAGGGTCGATTCCGAGTCATGGTGTTGTGACTCGAGTTCGAGTCCTTCAGTTTTGAGTTCAATCCGGTTCAAGGCACTTTTTTCAACTCAAGCTCGGGTGATATAGAATGGCTCGCATTCATAATATCGTAATTTTCCTCAGTCCTAACAGTTTCTGGCCTCATTTTTCAATTATCAGGACTGGCAGATGAAATACCAATAACATGGTGACTTTACTATTGTTCGAAGTTACAATGAAATGTCTGTCCTGGCCGTCCTAGTCTCGAGTGATATCGTTGCTGGAACACCAAACTGTTATGTCCATTTCTGGAAATTTGACTTTAAACATATAATTTGGACATGGACATGAACGACATGGACATGAACCAGTTTTGTTTTCAATTTAACTTGAAAATTCAAGTTCATATGTCCATTTAACTAGAAATTCATGCTACTTAGGAACTTGGAACCCGGTTAAAATAAAAGATTTTTGTCCAAATAGTGATCGAAAAAAAATTAGTAAAACGAAAATTGGACATAACAAAGTTTGGTTTTCCAGCGACGATATGACTTGGTTCGAGTCATGCACAGTGACTCGAGTACAATTCGAGTCGATGCAGAAATTGACTTCAGTCGAGTCATGTTACACTTTTTGAAAATCATTTGAGTCAAGTCGAGTCACAAAAAGATCGTGACTCGAGTCGGACTCAAATCTAGTCATGACTCGAGTCATGACAACCCTGGGTAGACTTAATGATGTAAATTTCTGCTCGCGTGCAGATAGAAGTAGTGATTTCTAAGTAAGTAAAAAGTAGGTATTCTAGGTCTCAGTTTGTCTAAAAAACTGAAAATTGTGACGTAACAGTAGTCTACAGTCATAAACATTTGAGGAAATGGTGCAAGTGGACAAAATCTACCCTGGTAGCCTACTAGTAAAAAGTAGAATTATTTCCTAACTGACCACCCATGATCGAATTTTCGGCCAAGTACAAGTGAAGTGTTTTAGGCCTAGGTTTGCCTAAACTGAGTTGATAAATCATGCTTAGTACTTTGAAAATGTCAAAGTAGCCTACTTTGATAAAGCCTCGACTGATTTACTTTATCGCCGAAAAAACAATCCGTCACCCGTCCCACCTTTCTGTGGTCGGGGGGGCCGGGCGTTTACTGTTGCGAATTTGGTCAGGTCAAGATTTTCAACGAGAAGAAAGGCAAATCGAACGGGACGAAATCGGAAAGCGTCAGTGTGAAGAGGAAAGGCGGGGACGGCGATAATGCGGCGAATGTACGTGACGCTATATTTCAATATTTCAAATCGACGGACGCAAATAGGCCCCCCGTGCCACAAAGAGCAAAACTTTTCTAGCGTTAGTACATCAATAAATTCACCCCGACAGGCAGAGCCAGTGTTTAATCCCGGGTCGAAAGTGAGGACTTCCTAATTATTAATAATTTTCTGGCATCAGCATCTAGGTTGAACACCTTTTTGAGTCCTCATCATCATCATCAGATTCCCGAATCTTGCACTCAAGTTACTCAAAAGAGCCGGGGTACTTGAAATAGGTTTGAAATTTCTCGTAAGACCCGCACCAGGCGGACTTGAGTGAACCCGCCACGGTACTACCAAATTACCGTAATTCTCTATTGACTGCTGTCTTCACAGTCGCCCCGCTGGGATTAAAGAGATCCCCTCCGGGTGATTTTCGTGAATTTGAAAGTTGCTTACAATGATTTTGATGGTTCGATTATTCCGACGGAGATTGCGACCAGTTGACTCGATGCATTGATTTGCGTAATGCGTAATGTCTACTCGTCCATGAATAATGGAGAGTAAGAGCATAAGAGACTGCGGTATCGCTCTGTGAATTTGTGACGGCACTCGAATGCACTTTGCGGTGATATCTGTGAGAGCTCGCAGTTTGCTGCAGAGCCCAAATGCTTGAAAAAAACCTGAAATGTTTGATTACTTACATTATTCCAAACCAGGTTCTTCAACTGGATGCCAGTATTCAGAGTTGAACTCCCAAAGACAAATTGTTTTACGTTTCGGTTGTGCTGGATTACGTGCTTAACTAAGCTATTAATGGATACTGTACAGAAAAAAGTGTGTGTTGCCGTTTCGCTCAATAGGGATATGCGGTTCTTTTTATAAATAATCCTCTACTTCGTGGCATTGCCCGAAAAATGAGTGTAGTAGCTTCTAGAATTGTTGCAGTAAAAGTGAAGTAGCCTTAAAACAACCACTGTAAAGTAGTGTGATGTTGATACGCGCTTGAAAAAAGTAGGTACTATGATCAAGGAACGCTCGACTGTGAGCGAAAACAAAAATCTGCAAAGAATAGAGAGGAACTCGAGGCGGGCTTTCTGACTGAAATGCATAAAAAATTAATAATTCATTGCGGCAATTTTATCGTCGACAGATCAAGAGTCGGTTTCATTACCGCTTGATGGCCTGTCGCTTATGATTGGGGTGAAGATCGAACATTCGGACATATCCGTCAATTGTAGTGTCACCCGAAATATTTGATGTCACTGCCTGCCATTAACGAATCATTCTACCCGAGTTCATTCGTTATCGACTCTAGAGCAGTGGTTCTCAACCTGGGGGGCGCAGGAGGCTCTCAGGGGGGGCGTGAAAAATTGACAAAGTCTGTATGAATTTTGACTAAACATATGTTTCACAACCATTCTGAGAAGACGATTGTTGAAGATGAAACTTATTTCGTGTTCGAGAAAGCTCGCCAAATTGAAACTCCAGCAATCGCGCTCAACGGATTTCAACTTCATTTGAGCAAATGTTTGATGTTCTTTGGAGATTTAATTACTACATATCTTTGGCAGTAGCCTAAAGATCGGTTCGATGGGTAGCTGTTGTTAATAGCTGGCGAACTGCACTGCTTCAGACAGACTTAGAAGCAATATAGGTTACCGGGTTTCGCCCTCGATTAGGCTACCCTAAATCAACACAATTTAATTCCAAATCTGATCAAATTAAGCATGGCAGTACAGAACGATGCCGTGCTATCTGTAGTCACTTCTAGCATTAGGATTAGTCTCAGTGCAACCTACCTTGAACTTAATTGATGTCCTGTTCAATGTTTTTTGTTATTTTCAAACAAGTTTGGGGAAATTCGTCAGAAATGTTAAAGACTCCATAACTGGAATGCGCATTCGAACTTGGCGTCAGATATACCATATGTATACTATTAGATCAGGGATGGGCAACCTGCGGCCGTAGAAGGGAATTTGTGCGGCCATCGACACCTAATTCAATTAGTATGTATTGGCGGCCGTCGACATGCAAATTGAAATCACGAATTCCCTCCCGAATTTTGGAGAGATTTTAAATAATCTTGAAATTTTTTTCGCGCTCCGCCCAATTTAACATTAATTCATTTTTTCGATTTTTAATATAGTAGCGTCCTTCTCAATCTGAGCCGGAATCGGAATCGTGTGCTCCTCACGAAAGAAATTTGTTTATGGTATATTTCGGCGATTTCAATATATTTACGCTATTTCCACTACCGATACATACATGCATACATACCTAGGTATTTTGCGACCAGTTAGTTCATAACGGCTATGCTCTGGAATGCGGCCTTAGGCTACATAAGTAGTCGAAATGCTGCCGTGATTAGCAAAAAGGTTGCCCACCACTGCATTAGATGATGTGCTCTTTTTTAAATGACGATAAGTGAGGATGGGGTCAGGGGGGCGCAAATTTTTTGACCATCGCCAAGGGGGGCGCATGTCCAAAAAGGTTGAGAACCGCTGCCTAGAGGAATCGCGACGTTCTATTCGTAGATATGTAGGCGTGTTCGGCTGTGGTTACTGATTAAATATTTTTTGGAAAATGTCACTTGTGTAACTGATCGTTATTTACCCGTTGGATGCATTTTTATGCAACGATTATGATATGAGCACTTCAAAAATCGTTTGCGTCATTGCGTTTCTGATAAATTGTGAACGAAAGCCTTGTTTGTCCCTCTGTGAATTTAGTGAACATATATACCTGATCTAGTCCAAGCCACATCAGAGCGTAACAGATGTCGATGTGCCTACTCAAATTGTTACTCTCCCTATATAATTTCTTGAAATTCACAAATTTTTATTCAATGCTCTATAGTCGTCGATATACGAATATTCCGTCACATTTTAATATTGGCACTCAGGCACATGTTAACCATTTATTAATTGTAAGTGACATGCGTTCTTTACTCAAGGGTGAAGGGGCTGTTGAGAATCCAGGGTCCGGTCGTGGCTCTACTCATGTAAGTATTCTCTCCTTGTTTAGTTTGTTATTCTACTTTTGGTGTTCACCCCTAACCACTGATCGCATGGGGCATGATATCATTGCCAGTGTCCGACTACACATATCCATGCCACACTTCTGTAACATAATTATACTTTCCTAAGAAATTGCGAATTTAGGAAAATCCATAACCTATTGAAATCTCTCTGTATGATGCTTATCTTGGAAAGGAATTACTTTTCCGCGGCAAAAGTGTGTATATCAGAGTATTTGCTAAAGTCTAGATCTGTGCACACATCACTCATTGCTACTGCTAACCCCGTAAGAGCCGTCTGCCTTTAAGAGCTAGTTTTGTGTGGAAATCCGCGCATTACCAGATGCATGTCTACTACGTATGACTAGGTTGACATTACATTTATTAACTACATGATCACGCTTATGTGCTAATTTGCGAGCGTAACCCCATAACCAGGTAAGCCTCGCAAATTATCCCACATATGTATTACTTTTGTGGTTCACTGGCGTTGATAATCTTTGACTTCTTCGTGCAATTTAGACGTTCTTGTGTTGAATTCCGTAATTCACATCATGGTAATCTTTTAAGTGTGAATCATCCACTAACCTGTCAGTTATAACAAAAATCCTATTTATAGCTCTACTATATTTACGCTGGGTGGCATGTGTGGTGTTCGGATCACGCTTGATTTTTTTCCTACCAACAGTACGCTTTGTAGAGGTCTCTGTGTCAGCTTTCCTTCCGCAGACATCTTCATCTCCCAACTGTGCTTTGGATCGACCCTTGAATCATAGGATTTTGTCAAATTGTCAAATCATTGAACATTGACAAAAATTGACATCCTTTGAAAAGATCAAGTTTTAATTCCATTGCTGTCGTGGCAACTCTGGAGGCCAAGCTCTAGTAATTATGTTTGTACTTTGTCTTCTAAATGAATGTTTAAATATACATATAGTCCTCTCCTCGATATCAAACTTCAGATTTTCACTGATAACTGTATTTCATAAGCCTCGCATTATAAAATCAGTGAAGCTTGGAAATATATGAGTTCTGTCTGTGATGCGTGGGCCAATCCCGCATAATTGTCTGATATGTCTCATGATTATTCACCCCCTGAGATTTCATGTCACAATCTGATGCCACATTGACAACCATCGAAATATGCGTGGAAATGAGCCTTTTGTGAGTGTGTTGACCACCACAAATAGATGTCATCCTTGTGTGTGACTCTAATTCCATACTCACTTGATCTGTTGCTTTGAAGTGTATGTGTACCTAATCACGTTTGCTTCATTAACTCACGGGCTCCATTTACAACTACTTACAAGCACGTCAAAGGGAAAAGCTCATGCGATTTGTCTAATGCGATGGCATTCATTAAGTGCTGGAATAAATAACGATCCAAGACAAATATGGATTGTAGGCTACACGAGTTACGCTGCTTGAATCAGTGATTTTCTAATGGCCAATAGTGTTTGAACCGCGGGAATACTAACAATTAGTCATTCCTGTCTTCATTTCATGTTTGGTTTAGGTCAGCAAGTCATTTGGTTTGAGATGCATCATGGAAAGCCCTGGTAAATAATGATAAGAGGCAAATTGATGACATGGAGTGATTCTGATAATCACATGGGCATCATTTTTCAATTCTCTGTGTGGTATCATTATATCTGGTGTAATCTGGCTTGAAATAGTATTATCGCTCCACAATAAGTAAGAGTCATCTCAAAGCCTTAGTTCTTATTTAAAAAACCATGTTTCGTGACTGAGCTGCCCGACTCATCCATGGCAAACAAGGGTGCTTCCTTGTACGATCGCTTTTTTTCGTGCCGGTGTGTATTTCAATCACGTTCGTACCTCGATACTCGTAATTTTGCTGCATGCGTGTCTTTTATCATCTGTGTCGCCCGACTTTAGAGGATCCACGCTCATGAAAACACACAACCGACAGACCCACTACTCAGCGCAAAGGTGGGTCTCATATCCTGTACAGGCTCTTATGCTTTGCTATGCCGCCACTTTTTGATTTCTTCTTCTTCGGGGCATGCTTACGCTACGCGGTGCGGTATGTGCATTGATCAGAAAAATATTCCCTTGCTTGTAACTGGTTAAACTGGTATGATTTCTATCTAGATTTAGCGGATTTGTTACTTTTGTGTAATGAAGGGCTGCAGGTACTTAGCCGGTACTATAATTGTCTCTCTCACAAGAGGTGTTGTATTCAAGTGCCACTAGCCCCATGGAACCCAGCCACTATCGAACAAAACCTGTGTCATTTCAAAGCCGTATTGTACAGGCAGGGATGACATTTAGCCAATTCATGATGTGGATCATTGAAAGTTGATACACTTGAGGGAGAAGCTGAAAGACTCACTCTCTAACCCACCTTTCTTTGTAGCTTTGATATCACGAAGAAAATGACATGACAACAAAATTGACTGATTGCTCCAAAAAAAAGGATTGAATTTATGTTGTGTTATTTGTTAATATCAGAGTTTTAACGGCGTGTTAGCCCCCACTGCGTACGGGAATGTTTTTATGATCAATGCGCCTGTGTCAGCAGTACGAGGTAGCCTGATGTTCCTTGCTTGGTGATTCTAGCTCGGTGATCGTTGGGTACAATAGTTTTTCGTCATGTCATGTCTTCTTCGTTAATGAACATTTTTCAATCTGGGACAAATTTCTCTGGAAATTGAGATTTTGATTTTTCGCACGGTAATATTGGAAGTCACTGGCGTTTACCTATTTTGACGCTTTGCTATAATTATTAATCAAAAAGTTAATGCTGCATACCTTTACCTCTGCTCGTAATTAAGGCTTAACATCGAATAAGTGTGGCTTGTTGAATCCAATATTGTGGGGGTGTGCAACCTGTGACATAAAGGCCCAAAAGAAATTTTGCTGCACCGATAGAAGTGCCTATTTTGAATAGTTTGTGACCCATGAAAGGGGTTTCTATTGTATTGTAGTCTCCTAAGCATGAGCTAAGCACAAAGCCGCTAATATGATACGAAGAATATGCCTAGAACTTACCGAGACCACTCAAATATGCATTTGCCGAGTTGTGCATGGTTGTTTTTGACACGATTTATTTAATAAACTGAGACAAATACAATTGACCGACACTCGTCAGAGGTCATAATCGTCAGCAACTAGTAGAGAATTCAAAAAAACTTTGTATCAACACTCGTTAAACTCAACGCTTCAGATATGCATGATGTGAAGTGCGATGCCGGCATCGACAAGTCTGCCATATGCATTATCAATTCAATAAGACGGTGTACCTTGCATCTTGCAACTACTAGAAAGTCTGTTATTGTTGGGCTTGCAGTTTCAACTCATTATTGTCAAGAAGGTTGCACACCCCTGCCATATCAGACTGAATAACAGGAATGGACTTGAAATGGACAGGTCTGGGTCCTGGAGTTTCTAGCATTGGACCTAAATGTGGGGGCTTATTGTATACACCGCGGTATNCATGGTNTAATTGGGGTCTNGGTGTATNGATTTTATGTCGNNGAGGTGGATTGCCGCTAACTCTACTTTGGGCCAAGCTCAAGATGCCTTGAAGTAGGAGTAGTAATTCANTTCTACAAAGTTGTCAAGGCAATTCCCTACTCTTTGATATGTTCCTTCGGGACGTCNGCGNGAAGGATAACCATATATAGCAGGAGTGGCCAACCAGCGGCTGTGGACACGTTGTTCAATTAATATATGTGTTGGCGGCCGTTGACATGCAATTTGAATTTACGAATTGACCACCGATTTCTTGAGAGATTTCAATTGTTCTTGAAAATTTTTCGCGCCTGGCGCGATTCAATATGACATCGTTTTTCGATTATAATATGATAGAACCCTTTGCAATCAGAGCCCCAAAGTACGAATCCGAACAGTAGTGGAAGTAATGCGCTCCACATAGAAATACCCACTCGGAATCGTGTGCTCCTCACTATTCCGACAATCCTGACGGGAGGTCAATAAATACCATCATGCAACAAAGTGACTAATAATAATTTGCCCAACCGAAGATGCACCATCATTCATAACTGGACCTAAATTTTCGAAAACATCCCCTCCAACTCTACCGGCGAATCTGATCACATGGGTTAAGAAATGATAAATGTTTCATAGTAATATGTGAAACTACCAATCCCATGGCGTGACCATGCAGTGACCACTTGCGATTTGGGTGCATGTATTAAGCTTGAATAGGTTAGTCCGAACTTTATCAGAAATTGCCATGGACACTTTAGAATGGGAATTTGACGTCCAACTAGTTCATTACGACTATATGCCCTGGTAGGCGGCCGTAGGCTACGTGAGTAGTCGAACAGCGGCCGTAAATAGCAAAAAGGTTGGCCACCCCTGATATATAGAATAAGTCTCAGTTGTCGTGATTATGTGGCTTTCTTAATGTTCAAGATTACACCCAGCAGACGTTGCCAAGTTCATGAGTGTCATCTGTCATGTCCTGTATTTTATGATACAATACTAAAGAAGATAGAAAAGATGTTGAAAGCAGACATGGGGTAATCGCGATTAGTAATCGTAATCGATTACGACGATTACAGCATTTTCAAGTAATCGTAATCGCAATCGATTACATTCGAAAAAAATCCGAAGTAATCGTAATCGTAATCGACTACTTCCCATATCTAATCGATTTATCTATGAAAGAACGATTACTTTTTATTTGTACAAGGACTATGACATAAACTGAACATTTGTGAACAAGGAAGATATATTACACAAGGTTCGTGATAGCACAAGCGTCTGATTTTCAAACGCCACTGCTCATTATTACGTCAGAAGCCGCAGTTAGCTTTGCGCGTCATTGCGTAAGAAGTATCCACAGTAAATAGATATTCGATGTAGGCCTACGTATACGTCGTACACTAGTGTGATTGTAAGAACACCTGCCGTGCTTTATATGAGGTTATCCAACGTTCCACACGCTACTACCTTGCAGCAGTATAATTTGTCTCCGCTCTGCCTAGTTTAAAATAGTACCTTATGTGTTGATGTTTGGGGTTATACTTAGTTAAACGCAGTTTGACCGTTGGTGCTTGGCGAGCATTAGGCCTATCTAGTACGTACGGACACCGGACAAAGATTTGATATTTTGTACTCGTCAAATAAAACATTGGGGTTTCCACAACGAAGCAGTAAAATCAACAGCTGATGATATATATATATATATATATATATCATAACCGAGCCATTTTTGCCGTTTCTCGTAACTGCAGCTTGTAGTATTAAGTTGATTGAGTTGAAGGCAGAATTTTATGTTCGCTCCTTCTTATTCTCATATGACTCTACTTGAAACGGGCGCCAATCGTTATTTCACAATTATTTACTCAACATTGGGATCTACCGCCATGGCCATGTGCTTATACATCATGTTAGCGTGGGATGTAGCTGGATTCGGGACCAAAACAGCAATTCGTCCCCCAGTCCAAACGTTGGTCTTTGGCCCCATAGGGTGGCAATCTCAAGTTGATAAGTCAATAATATTGGTAATTGCATTATATTACTCTTCGTTTTTAATCCTCTCTCAGCCCCCGATGGTCAGATCTACCTGTAGAGTTTGTTTATTTGTTTGAGGTAATCATGGTGTTTGTCGACTAACGGTCCTATACACCAGGCCGATTTTTTACATTTTTGATTCCGTATCTGCCAACTTGTAGCACGGCCCACTTCTGGGCTTTTTGTAAGACACCGCTTATGCGGATGAGGCGGCGAGAAGGAGCCTAGATAAACCTCCAACACTTTGGTAGGAACCATTGGTGTTGCAGCCATGGATTATACCACTGCGCTATCTCGCCACACAATTACCTAGCAGTAGAGCTGGGGGCACGTAATTCATATTTCATATTTTCTTGTTATAATTACTTTAGTGTATGTTGTTAATTCGTGACCTCCGATTTGTTATATAATCAAAAGATATTGTATTGGGGTTGCCCGACATATGAGCATGCGACACAATGGAAAACGACAGTTCAGCATGGAACACATCAGCATGCGTCACTTCAACATGTGACTGTATAACCCAAAAACTTACCCTAACCCGAAACATAGCCTAACCTAACCTAACCTAGCCTAACCTAACCTAAACCCTAACCCTAACCCAACCATAAAT
>ATSW01001167.1:0-10624 GCA_000444245.1 Botryllus schlosseri
AGGGCTCTCTTAGCAAACTTACATCCATACGTCCATGCGATACGAGCTGAGTCTCTAGTCCGAACCAATCGTGTACCCCATTAGCGGAAGCATTAAAGAAACTGTTGAANTAAAATAAATATATCAACAAAAATGTCAACCATCATAACATCGTAACGAGTGAACATCAACAAAAACAGAATGGCGTTATAAGAGGACTCATTTGATGCCGCACAGTGCTTTAAAATGCATGCGGTGACATACTTCTTTACACGCTCATTGTCGGTAGCTCAGAAGTTCTCACCAAACAGTAAACGAAATTTCCCGTTTCCTTTTCTTCACCGTACACCAAACAATGTTTCTGTCCGTTCACATCAACTTCAGTACCGTCCTCAATATGGCTTAACAGTACTTGTTTACCATTAACTAATATAGTCTTTGAACGTACATCGTTGGACCGGTTGATGACATTTGTTTCGGCTGCATCGTTACTCGATGCTGAAACTGCATCGCATGTAGACTTCCGAGCCTGTGTGCTACGGTCGGTGGTCTGGTTAGCAGTATCAGGTGTTATGGATAACACAGAACCAGAAGAACCTGCGTGAGAGCGATCTCGGTCAGAAACGCTTGGTCTGCGTGGCGCGGAATGAGATGTGGGATGTGGAGGACAAAAATTCTTGTAATGGTTAGGGAAAACAGGGGCCTCGGCAGTAACCGGCGTGTCTTGTGTCTGTTGCAAATCTTCAGTAGCCTGTTCCGACAGCAGAGCCCCTGTACATGATTTTCTCAATNATACTATCTTACGTCCATCTCTTAGTTAATACAATANAAATTGGAGATCGATATATACTCCATCTCTATATCTATATTCCAGACAATGCAAGTTACCTGATGGCAGTTTCAATCTCTTTTTGACTTTTACAAATCGTTTAATCGGAGATAATATTGGGCCTGATCTGGAAGCAGCGTCTGCAATGCAATGTTAGTGTTACACCAGTGATTGGCAACCTGTGGCCCGCAAAAAGCGTGCAAACTTTTGAAATTTCAGAATTATAGTGGTCAAGATAAAAATTTCAAAATTAATCGATTTAATCTATCTNATCGAAACACAAGTGTTTTTCCCTTCNCAGATTAGTGTATGACAAGGGTTCTTAAAGTACGGGTCGCGAAGGGTATAATTTTGGGTCGCGACCAATGTTCCCTCTAATTTTTGACGAGTCTGCGCACACTCACTAACTCACTGCGCAGACCCTTGGACAACAGTGCGTAACGACTAAAAAAAAGGCCATCACTTCGGATTTTATGTGCGCAATTTAGATTTTCTGTGCGCAGAGACCGTGTCATCACTGCGCATTTGCGCAGCTTAGAGGGAACATTGGTCGCGACGGCACCAGCGCAATATCTAGTTTTGGCAGCTTTTGAGCTGTGGTCAGTGGTTGTCGAGATGGGCAATTTTACCCCCTCTCGGGCATAAATTGGGGGTTCGGCTGGAAAAGGGGGACAATCCCCTAAAATCAATTTTTATTGAAGTTTTAGGTCATTTGTCGGGATTTAAGAACCCCCTTCTTCGATTTAAAAAAAGTCATTTTCACTCCACCCTACTGTAGGGGGTGCAACGAGCGGGCGCGGGATTATCAGACACAGGTATTTCGAGGCCAGCCACGTCCGGATATATGAAGGCATGACGATTTGGCCAACATACGGCTAGGCAAAAAGTGCAGTGCGAAAAAGATTGGGAGGAATAAAACCGTGGCCAAAATGACCGTCGCTGCTTGGCCAAAACCATGATATGGATATGTCCGGACGTTGATATGTTTGGCACCGAATAGTCACGGCCTTGCAATCCGAGTAGTCAGTAGTACAAATGCCACCGGCAGAGGAAAATGATGCACCCCAATTTAACATGCGTCGGACAAGTTTCATAGAGCTGCGTTTCGTGAAACTGTTGTCTGCTCGTCATAAATGTCCGTGAAACGTAGCATTGTAATGCTAAAAATGTACTCTTTTTGATGTGTGAGGATTGGATGGCGATGTACCACTAAAACTCAGATTTGGGTCGCGGTCCAAAAAGAACCACCGGTGTACGAGCTGGCAGGTAAATGAAATCACCACGCAATGTGCCAATTGTGCCATAGCATTTCAAGCATTTGCCGCCTAATTATACAACACGCGAGAATGGTCTTGCAATATCGCGAAGATAATATGATGATAACACTGGTCATCAAAATAATTTTTTTTGCAGAACATCTAGGAGCCGTGTCTGGGGTTTTCAAGGTTGCTGATCACGAACATCACATTAGTTTTGCCAGATTGGCTATAGAAAAGAAGATATTTATACCCGTAAAAACGCTTAAAATCATCGTACTTGCCCTTGAATATTTCACTTGGTAGGAAGTAAATTTCAGATTTTTCTACTTTTACATAATTGACAATGATGAACACTCATGTCGTTCTCAGTTATTCCATCAATATTAACATGACCTGATGCGAGAACTTTGTTAAAAAAGCAGTTTGTCAAGCCTAAAAATTGTACTTTTGCATAACGAAAAATATTTTTTCTCCTTTACCAATTGGTCATTCTACCAACATGAAAGAGGAGTATAAAGCTACCAAGTTTGTCCCTGGAAGCTCAACTGAAATACTCATATGTGTCTCATCTCTTTTCACTTGGAAACGAATGATTTTCCGTAAAGCCAACAAAGTGGGTATACCTAGTATCCATATCAAACGAGAATCTTTGATGGATCTCAGATTCGAATACCGATTACAATTCNATTTNAGAAAGCTGCTCACTGCATGATACCCCTTCTAGGATGTAGTAAATACAACTTTTTGGAAGACCACAAAGGACCCAACTACAATCAGATGGTCCGATAATCGGTATCTGCATATGGAAACCTTGGAGCAAACATGAGCATNAAATCTCACTTCCTGTTGAGTCATCTTGATNTATAGAAATATATAGGAATAGAAAGGGGAAAGGTTCCACCAATACATCAAAACAACAAAAGAAAGNTATCANAGCAGATACGACAAACATATTATGNCAGATTATTGCTGGAACCTTTCGAAAAACTGCACTACATTGCTTACAGCCGAANATAGTATTTGGGTANATACTTATATGCATGATTGAAGTTTCTTTATGTACATGATATCCGTGAAAGTCCTATTATAAATCNAANACCCAGAAATTCGGTTGATGTATTTNGATTTTAAACAGTCTTCAGCGTGTCAAAATAACAAGTAGATTGAATTTCTGAACTTTATAATACGACTGAGCCGATTTTCTATCCAGCCCACACAGCGAAAATATGAGATTTTATAGTCAAAATAGCCCCATGGATTATCTCCAAAAATGGAGTCAATTTGAAAAAAAACAAGGTCATATTCGGAATCAGTGCCCTTCAGAACCCCAAAACCGTTCTTACTTTGCCTGCCTAAAAATATGTGTTGACCAGTGTAATAGTTGTCAAGTCGTAGCATGACAATTCACTAAGCTACACAGATGGCTCACTGTGGATCGAGTAGTAAGTCTTCACCGATAAATAAACTAAAACCAAAAACTGTCTGAGCATAGCAGTGTTGGGATGACTCGAGTCACCTTTTTCGTATGATTTGACTTGACTCGAGTCACTTTGTTAAAATGACTTGACTTGACTCGACGTATCAGAAATGTGGATGGACTCGTGACTCGGAGCATAATTCACGAGTCAATTTCAAGTCATCAAGTAATCGGTGTCGATAAAAATCACTGTATCTGGCAAATGTTCGGATTGTTCGCGAAACGCTGGTGTAACCCGTGAGAGCGACCAATCATTCAATGACTGTGCGTTTCACTGAGCCCCCATTGTTCTCTCACAAATAAATTGACCGCAAACCAAGTTATCGAAGCTTACAGCTTACGTTGTCGTAAACCAGTAGTAAAGTAATAAAATAGCAAAATATATATTTCTGTTGACTGTTCTTATACCTTAAACAAACCTCTTGTTTTATTGAAATTGAATTCGAATTTAGTTTATATAGTCCTCAACCACTGGCGGAGGCTCTAGTTGTATCATATCAATTTGGAAATGGGTAATGTATTGCATCTTATCAATTCGTTTCTCTATTCTCTATTTTGGCTGCAGGTTGAGGCTATGCAATTACTTACGTAGTTTAACAGTTCTAAGTATATGTGATCGATACAGCACCTTCTTGCGTGTATATTTAACTCTGTATTCGTTCATCGGTTCGGAATCAATGACCAGTCAATCTGTATTTCAGACAGCTAGCAAAATGCAATGACGTAATCATGCCTCATACTTCGAAAAGGCAACTTGACTTGAATCGTGACTTGACTTGACTTGACTCGAGTCACTTCCAAATATCGAGTGACTTGACTTGACTCGAGTCACCTTCGAAAATCGATTGACTTGACTTGACTCGAGTCAAAATGTGCAATGACTCGAAATGACTCGTGACTCGAAGGTAATGACTTGATCCCAACACTGGAGCATAGACCGGTGATAAAACGTTTAATAGTTCACCGTGCTGTGTGAAGTACAGAGTGCTTTGCACTGTCTACTAAACAAGGAACCAAGTTCATTTCGCAAAATATTTCGGAGGCTCACGAGTAAAGACTGCGTCACTACTGGAATGTACCTCGAGTAAATGAAAGTACGAAAATTAAGACCCGCCTTCGTGTAGTCATTACTCGAATCATCTCAGCTTTAGACATAACATGCACTGTTCCTCTCGGCTACTTGAAAAATACTTTTTTCTCCCCACCTCAAACATTCACTTCATCTGCTAGCACTCTAACATTCCAATTTTCCTTTCGCCTCTCTCTACAATACCCTGTCAACCTGCTTACTCGTTATCGCTTGCTTACTCGTTATCACCTGTTCCCCATCGAGAAGCCGATCCAAAGCGTTACTGTCCTGGCGATTAACTTCAATCTCATCCGACCTAGTCTGACCGCCTCGCGCTGCCAACTCGCTATACGCCTCATCCACAAACCGCGAAAGGCTCTCTTCTGACTGCATCAAAACTTCTTCCACTTCCCTCAACTCCAAAACAGTAGACTTACCGCCGTTTGATTGTGTACTCTGAGATAACGGCGAATTCGGCATCTCCGCGACAAGACTCGAAACTGCGTTTGCTTCTGAAGTGATTGAGAAGACCTGCTCAATCCAGGAATCTGACTCGCGCGTACACCAGAGAGATGGGCACGCGTTCAAAATCGTGCATAACAAAATTGATTGCATGCGAGTAGAATTAGCCTTTGCGATGTTTTGAGAAGCTTACCTTCGGCGTTACTGATTTCCTGAAGAGGTCGGGAGGTTGGGAGATCTTCTAAGCTGGCTTCGCCTGCAAACATCGAGCAAATCGCAAATTATCTTAAATAACTCTTTTATCCTCATCACAATGGTGTAGGCACAAGCGGCAGACAAGACACACAGCATTAGAAATACATCGTTTTCTTCACCTGGTCAAGAGACATCATCGGCATTGTTTAAAATAATTTGGGAACTGCGAAACAATGCGTCGCCCCGTGTCGAGGGTATAAAAATATTGTTGGGTTTCATGCTCAAGGACGGTTTCAAGGTGGTCCCAGGCTGGTGACGAGTCTTAATTTACATTTCCGTAATCGGCAGAACAAATTGCCAGCATCATACCTATTGGACGAACGCAGTGAGCCCCATACCTTGCCTGCGTCTACACCGCCGTTAGGATTAGGGCTGGGCACATATACGAATGCAAATCCAGTATTAATTGTTTCGTTACTTTGTCCCCGCCGAGGAAACCTTGAAAACGCAGTTGGTCATACCGCATAATCCTAAAAACTCTATACGCGAGAACTTTCCGCATCATCCGTACTCATATGGCCACATAATTTCTGATACTCCATTTTGACCAGACCTAACTAGGAAAAACCGGTCCCACCTTGAACAGTGGCGCATTGAGTCACACCTTCCGCCTCAACGCCACAAACATTTCCAGTGGACAGCCAAGATTGCAGGGTACCCTGCTCCTCCCAATCGGGAAAGGCCACAGTCCCGCTGTCAGAGAAGGAATATATTGTAGATCCAACAAAGGTACAGGCAGACCGAGAGATTAAATAGCACTTACGTCGTTGCATTATCGGTACACACGACAGCACTGTCCTGTGAGTATTCCGATTCAAAGAATAAAACAGGAAGATTGTCAGGCTCCACATTATGCACGCTAATCGTATTTTCAACATCTGCTCCAGTTTCGACCGCTGTGTCGCTCGAAACCACTGATGAAAGACAAATATCTCCCAAATTGTCACAATTTCACTTGATTTATGTAACAACGGGTTTCCGTAAGAGCCAGCAACACCATACATTAAAAATTCATCCTTTTGTTTGATTAGTTATTGGTATTGTGTGTTAAACAGGTATAAATAAACCACTGCTTTCCTTATCATTAGTTTCCAATAACTCTTTCATTTAAAATGGCCAAGTTCTTTAATTGCTATTCACAATGCATGCTCAGTTTACAGTTAGTAAAGGCCAACGAAACTGCGGCCTGTCCATCAAGTACGGCAAGATGCTTAGCAGAATTCATGTAAAAGTTAAACCG
This sequence comes from Botryllus schlosseri, assembly GCA_000444245.1. Lineage (NCBI taxonomy): Eukaryota > Metazoa > Chordata > Ascidiacea > Stolidobranchia > Styelidae > Botryllus > Botryllus schlosseri. Next base: position 6,571 of record ATSW01001167.1, read on the forward strand.
CTTGCTTTATACCCACGGGGCAAAAGTTGTGTGTGATTGTGAGTAATTGTGCAGTTCTAACTGGTGACAGCTTGCTGGCAACGGCTGTGTCGCCACAGCCCCAGAAAACATTTAGGGAATACAAGCTCTTTTGTATAAACTGGGGACGCATTGTTCGATATTACTTTATGGAACTATGTTCTCAACTAATTCTTTTGTTTTTCCCTTCAATATGAGACCACATCATTTTTAGAGTGCAGTGTCCCTTTAACTGTCGTACCACCAAGTATAATGCCATGCCACCATTGGCTTAGGCTCAATAAACTTTTGTTAGATTATACACGAATTCCCTTCTGTATCTGGGTTTGTGGATTTTGTTTCCGCCGCATTGCAAATTTTATGAAAGTGGTCGAGACTTCAAAGAAACCAAGTTACCTTTGACCTTTTTCTTTCGATTTGACACTCGTCTAGGACGAGAACTCCTGTTGGTTTTTACCGTAGTCTTCTTCTTCCTTTTCGTGTTCATTCGACTGCAACAAAAAATCATCCGTCCGTCAGTATACGCTCGCACTTTGTAAACACATCAACGTCTTACGTCGCCATCGCTGGAGGCTTGGCCGTTGATTCCGTGCATCTATCGACCTTTGAGGTGGACGGGGTGTTTTGCACGCTCTTCAAGCTGTCGACAGTCACCCCGATATCGTCCAGCGTCATTTGCTTTGAGAGCTCGATGGATTCGTAACGAAATATCTGCAACCTGTACAGGCCATCTTCGCATTCTTTATACCTGCGCATGAAGTGTTAATAGGCGTGACAAATATAATCGACTTAAATTTACTTAATACCGCACACACATGGTGGAATAGTATATTCATTATTCATATTGAAATATAACTTGATGTTTTCGGCTGACACTCGACAGGAGTAAATATCAGCAACAGGTAGAGAATTGGAAAGAACATTGTATATCAACAATCATATCACAAATTCAAAAGGACTTTGTATACGAAAGTTGATTTACAAAGTCCTTTTGAAACCATTGCATAGTATATTCATATCGAAATGAACCCGAATACTTCCGTCTGACACTCATCAGGGGTAATCGTCAAGCAACTAGAAGATAATTGGAAAGAACATTGTACATCAACAATCGTATCACAAAATATGACGTCACCGGCATGAAACTTCAAATAATCGGGGCAAAGAGAGCGCTTGAGCTCAATGTACCATTTTTAGATGGTACACAAACTCTTTTTGTAGGCAGACTTGGTCGGCTCATTTTAATAATCTCTACCAGTTGCTGACGATTACCCCTGACGAGTGTCATCCGAAAATATGAATATACTATACAATTGTATATTGAACTTTTGTACAGCTCTAAGAGTCTCTTCAAAAGCGCAGTGGCTAGATCAGAAGTGGTCCGCAACGAAGCACTTCTACTTTTTGGACTAAGGAAGTACGTTTCGCCTTCTTGCACATGACTAAGTGGTTAGGATTTTAGACTACTTTTACTTGACAGTTCAATCGTTTTGGCGAAAGTAGGCCTAGAAAACTTGCTTTATTTAATGTAAATATTTTGAAATCGCTATTTCTTCTCGTACTTGAGCGTAAATTTGGGACGTTACTTTTATTTGAGAACCAACAATTACAAATTTCACCATTTATGGCTATGATTAATGGGCATATACACCTGGCGAATATGGAACCTGAATCAAACTTTGGTGCATCTCACCTAAATCTGCAATGTCCTGGTGGCCACTGAAAGCTATGGCTTTTCCTGAGATGATGGGTGAGTTGATATCCGGTGCTGCATTTTTGCTCGCACAAGTGACAGGCGTAGTACTTGCCATCGCCAGACTGAAAGTGAGCAGAGTAGCCATTGGTATCTTTGATAACAAGAAATTCGGTTTGATAAACGATAAGGCTGATATTTCAAAAGGGTCGGGGAGTCAAATTGATGAATCATTCAGCGCTAGAACATAAAAACACATGATTAGGTTTAAATTTTTCATATAACACAGTGCGCAACTAGAAGAGAATTTAAATAAGATTGAATTGTACAAATCTAACCCTCATTTCAAATTACCTTGAAAACTTGAGTCTCATTTCGCAATATACAGGAACAGGATTAATGTTTCTAGTAATGGTGGGCAGTGTATGACGTTTTCATAATATTAGACGGACGAATGTGTATTCAAGTACCAATCGTTGGTGTATTACAGTTCAAATGTAACATAAGATTTTAATCGACAACCTCAAAATTCCCATTGACCGAGCTCTGCCTCAGAAATACTCACTCCATGCTTCACTCTGTAATGATACCGGAGATTCTGCAGAGACCGTACTTCATAATCACACCCCGACACCTGGCAATGGTAAGTGAGATCGCTTTGATGCAATTCCATATGCTTGGCCATGTCGTGAGGTTCTTTCGACCTGCAATATGCAATATATCGTTTGCCGATATATGATACCGGTTCACATGTCCTCACTCAGATTCAGAAAGTGTTAAATAGTGGTATACCACAATCAAAATCGGAAGTAAAGAGCACAAACACGTTCACCAACCTGTAATCACAAAATTCGCAAGCATACGGCCTTTCCGATGAATGCTTGTACCGTATATGATGTTTCAGCGCAGATGGACTTGGGCAAGTCATGGCACACTTTGGACATTGATAATGATTGACTTAAATACAAGAGACATTAGACTACTGACTTTGCTTTCAAACTGCTGTCATACCGTGGTGCCTCATATGATCTTTCAATATTCTTTCAGACGCAAACGTTCGAGAGCAGTGAGTACATTGAAAATTATGGCCTAAAAACACAACATTGGGTTGAAAACGGGTGACAGCATTGATTTGGTGTATTTTCAATTACCTTCGACACCAATTTGTCTTGTGAAGTGATCTATCAATTTAGTTCTGTTTACATATAAATTTCCACACCACGGGCAAGCGTAACTTCTTTCTTGGGTGTGAGTAGTCATATGCCCTGTCAGTTTGTGTCTGCCTGTGTGTACTTTCTTATTCTCTGTGACATACTCATAGCGGCAGCCTGCGTAAACAAAAACAGGAATACTGTAATTTTGATCAAGAAATGCTGTACCAAGACCAACGCCAGTGTCATCATGGGGATCGCTGAAATCGTGGCCACACCATATTATGCCATCAACATTCTTATGAATTTAAACATCCTGCCACTGGAGGATCCACTTACATTGATTACATCGCACAGACGCCATAAATTTGTTGGGTAAATGTAAAATTTTAACAATAATCTGCAACTGTGCATGATCAAACCGTGATTAAATAGCATCTATAACAATATAAGCTACTGAACAGTACCTTCCCAGTGGCACTTGAACCCCATCTTGCCACTTGGCAGCTTTTCCGGTTCAGCAATAGCCACGTGATCATTGACATGGTCGTAAAATTGGTCAGGTATATCAGCTACCTGTGAAAGATAAAAAAAGACTCGTTATCACAACAAATATGTTATTTTTGCAATCTGCAATTTCTCACTATATGACAATTATCCCAGCAACACTTGAAGCCGTCGGGTAATTCAGGAATAATATTTCTATTCTGGTGGGTGTGGCAAGGTCCGGCATTACATTCTTGATGTTTGACATATCCCAACCATTTCACCTGCCGTCACAAATTACTACAGTGAAATATTCATTGAAACAAGTATATCAAGTAAGACATTTATGCGCTGTAATCGAAAGAGAACAAAAAATAGGTAGAGCTCATTTTCAAGCAATTGCTTCACCAAATGAATACATAATAAAGCAAGCATCCTTGAATTTGCTTGACCCCATCACACATACCTTTGTGTGAAATCCGTGGAAATACAAATGCCTTATCAAATCGTGTCCGTTAGAGGTGACGAACGTGCATTCGTGCCATTGACACATTAGAGTGACACCATCTGAAAAACTTCTACATTCGATCATCAAATGATTTTCAAGACAATAAAAAGTTACCTTCCCCATGAATCGTAGAAACATAGCTCCAAAAATGCTCGTCAAGGTGGACGTAAAAATCATACATCAACTCCAGGCTGAGTC
>ATSW01001168.1:0-16572 GCA_000444245.1 Botryllus schlosseri
TGACGCGTTAAAACGGCTATATAGGAGTCAAGTCGGGGAAATGACTTTTTTTTAGTCAACCCACGGAAATTTAGTTGCAAAAGTGTAAAATTCGACATCGAGCCGAAAAGTTAACCTTTTGTTTAGTCAACCCGACGATGATTACAGATTGTATACCGACTTTTCGGTTCACAAAATCAGGGGGGCGATGATCGCCGTTGAGCTTGAAAAGGGGGCGATGAGTCGAAAAAGGTTGGGAACCACTGATCTAGATACTGACATCCAATGACGAGAGCCATACACGTAAGTTAGCTATCTTATTTGTCGAAGCTATCACCGCGGTGCATACCTTTCGGTTCGGTTTATTATCATTTTTATCAGTTCAATACACCACAAAAATTGCGATACAATGAAAAGATAGGAAGGTTATGTCGAAACGACCCGGAGTAGTCTTTGGAATCAGACACCCACCTTGGCCTAGGCCAGTGGTTCCCAACCGGGGAGGAATTCACCCTTGGGGGGGAATTTCGCAATTTTTAGGGAGGAATTACATTTCAGAATTGTAACGGATTTCCCACATTGTTCATGTCCGAACTGTCATGTAGTCAACCAGTTATTTCCGAACGTATACTCCTAATGGCTGTTTTGTTTTATGGTGGAAGTATGTTCAAATGCTATTTGAAATCTCTTTTTCACATACAAATTCCCTTTTTTAAAAATAAAAAAAACTAGTTCAGATGTGCTGCAGTTCGCAAGACAATTTTGTAAGCCAGCGACGGCCTCTGAATCAAATATATCCTAAGCGAGCAAATGTCGTGCCGAATCACAACAAGGACTCTAATGAAAGTATTTAGCCTATCCTATATTTTCAAATCAGCATTTTCAGGCAGTGACCAAATATTCTAACGTCATCGATTCAAGTCAAAGAGATCGCTAGCTTTGCTTCATTTTTAGTGAACAGCTACCCGATCGAAAAAAGACATGTTAAACTTGGTGCAATGTTGCCGAAACGGAATGGGTGACCTAAATTTCAATTAGCTTCAGCAGGAAATCCGATCATTTGTATGTTATATATCAGAACTGTAAACAAGTCACGAGGCTCCGAGTCACAAGTAAATCTCACTTTCATGGTTTTGACTCGAGTCAAGTCGAGTCATTTTCAATTCACCATTGAGTCAAGTCCGAGTCCAAGTCACCGAGCGGAGGGTCTAGCCCGAGCCATGGTATTATATGACTCGAGTACGAGTCCAAGTCATTGTGTTGTGCTCAGTTTCCAGTTGAAGTCATATTAAACCCACATTTTATAACTATGTTTGGTGATATTGAATGGTTTGGATTTATAATATCTAATTTTCTTCACTTTGAGCAGTTTCTTGTCGCATTTTCAAGTACCAATAATAGACGAAATTCCAATAGGGGGGTCACTATACTGTTCTTCGAAATTACAATGAAATGACGGTCTTGGCCGTCTTAGTCTCTATAGTCATATGGCTTGGTTTGAGTCGGACCATTGTTTTTTGTAGATCTACAAAGTGTTGTTATAGCCCTACTAACAAACACGCAGTACCGCCTGTCTTATGCTTCATTCAACAGGTGTTTGCGCGGTAAAAATGACCTTTTTTATCATCGGGCAGATTTCTCCTAAGGGGGAATTTTGGCTCAAATTTCAGCCAAGGGAGCCACGAGATAAAAAAGGTTGGGAAACAATGGCTTAGGCGATGTAAAGAGGAGGCATGCACACTGAATGAAAAGTAAAAGCGGATAGTATAGAAAAAGCAAGCAAAAAATGGGGTGGCGTATCACGGAAGGCGGGATCAATAGATTAGGCCGTGGTCGTAGAAATTGCTTGTATTTCGACTTGAATGTGGACAATCTGGACATGCTCGCCAACTGTCGGATTGCCGGTGGGAAACTCTTTCACACGTCAGGTCTGGCATATTTGATAGAGCGACGATCTTTTCGGCCGATCATATGATATTTCGACGACATATACCTACGCGCGTGTGTCGTAGCCTACTTGTGCGCTTTTGATTCCGAGGTAAAGAAGTCATTGAAATATTCGGGCCAATGACCGCAGTGGAACTGATACAAATCCTTGGCGATTTCTAGTTTCCGCATATGTTCTATGTTTAGGACACCGAATCTCTTCAGCAGCGACTTGTTGGATGGACAACCAGCCCTTTGTGCAGTGCCTCGAGTGCAGTTTTACTGGCAGCCCCCAACAGAGGATGCCATATTGTAACTTCAATTGGATTAGGGATTTAAAGATGAGTATCAGAAGAACCAAGACTGGCATGAAACGTCGAAGGATGTAGAACAGGCCACACATCGGTGATAATTTAGTGTCGAGTGACTGACTATCACTCTTCCAGGACATGTCCGAGTCCAGTAAAACTCCGCGGTATCTGGCATTTTCCGTGTTGGAAACGGGCTGACCAGCAATGTTAACGGTTGTTGTTTTGGCTCTGCGCCATGGGCGGTGTAGATGTCCCGCTGTGATCACTCGTCCATGATGATCTGCGATGTCTCGCATAAGAAACCATTTCTTCTGATGACTCGAGAACACTGAGCTATATAGCAGTGGTCGGGAACCTATGGCCCGCGAGCCATATATGGCTCTTTTGGGTATAAGATATGGCTCTTTGATAAATTTTAATTATGCACCGAATTTATCAATATTCCAGCAACTTGCTAGTGAATTTTCACAGCGGCGAGAATAATTGTAAAGACAAGGCTGTATGGGATCTAGATCCACGGTTAGGGGTAGGACCACCATCTTTTCAAAATCCCTAAATTTAAGTTGCTGTCGCACCGGCGATTAACACCACACGCAGATTCAATCTACCCACCATCGCGCGCCAAGAAATGGTGGATTGCACGATACCTTGTTCAACGAATGAGAATAGCAGACGTGGCGACACTTTTACGACAATGCAGTTTTCAAATACACATTGTCTTCCTGATCTACGCCTAGAAATTAAATGCCTTGGAAGTGACATTCTTAATTACCAATTCAAATGAAAAACAACGCTATACATTTTCTTGATTAATTAGTAGCTTTTTAGCACTACCGTCAAAATGTAGGTGTGTAACGCATCACAATATATTTTAGAAGGCGATCAAGACTTGGATTTTCAAAATCAGCGCGACAATTACATCTGATTAACATCAGTGATTATAAATTATACGCTGTCACAAGTGAGGCTTGGCCCGTCTGCGCCTCATCTGAGCCTTACCTCTCCTTTCGCGCTTTATTTTCTAACAATAAATATGAAAACTCCGTGAATGAAAATGTTTAATATCTATTCATTCACAAACATCAATAGACGATAACAATAACCATCGAAGGATTCAGGACCGTGTCAGCACTGCGCAATTGCGCATTGGTAGTGATCATATTTGGCTCCGCCTACCCACGCAGACAGAAAAATATAGCGCACACTACGAATCCCATATATTAGTTAATTAGTGCTACGAATATGTCATGGATGGTCAATTGTGACGTAACAGTTGCTTGACGTGTATGGCTCTTTCGGAGTTACAATTGAAAATATTGGGCTAATATGGCTCTTTGCTCGAAAAAGGTTCCCGACCACTGCTATATAGACTCGTATATAAGTGAATGTAACACGTGTTAGAGGATTATTAAGATTATGAGACTCTATACGCAACTATACTGAAAACGTGTGAATAAACCATTGTATTGAGCATATATCTGTTACGAAGAACTTCACCAAGGCCACAGCTTCTCGAGATAAGTATTGTATAGCCGAGTACCAAGACGATTGGTTAGCTATACTTTTAACACAGATCACCAGGGACATTAAGCCGTTAATTGCTGCAGCGGTATGCTGCTGGGGGCGGTAGAATATGATGTGTTTACCTTTTTTAGTCAAGACAACAAGATTTTCAGAAAATAGAATTGCAAAAAATTAAAATATTTGAAAATTTAGGCGGCATTTTCAACGAAAGGCAGCACATGCTCATTGCTCATACGCCACTGATTGGCAGTCGCACATGCACTTGCATATATTACTATTGGGCACAATGATTAGACCACTCGACTGTGGATCTAGTTTTAATTCTAATTATTCGAGTTGAGTACTAGAGGATTTTTTTGACTACTGAAATTATAAACGCGAGGCTACTTGCTATAGTCTATATAAACGAGATTTATCATTTCAACACTATTTCCCCATTGAATGGTTGTATAATATACATAGCTGTACACCTCGATTGGTCGAATGAGGGTTGCCATACGTCCGGAATTCCACTGTTCAAACTATAAGACCAGGAGGAAAATCTAGAATATGCCTAAAGGTCCGGAATTTTGAAGGCTTGAAATAGGATCATATTTTTTTCGTAAATCAACATGAGAGAGAGAGAAAAAATCTTTATTCGTATACATTACATATCAACATTACATTACAAAAAGGTAACAGTGAAATGCGACATGCAAGGTAGACGGGAGGCTCGATATGACAAAGTCTTCAGAGCCGAGCCACCCAGGACAGGAGCAATTTTCACAGTTGATAGCTAATAAACAAACAAAAAAACAAAAAATTAACTAACGAACGAAAAGAAAAATAAGACACAATATCATGGACCAATTCGAGACACAATGCAAATACAATTTAGCCATAGTTAGAGATAAGGGAATGGAAACATTGTTTTTTAAATGCAAAAGAGACTAAATTGCGGAGATTAGGTGGCAGTTTGTTCCAAACATTGACACCAATAAAACTGATCGAATTTTGTGCTAGACTGGTAGAGTGGTGTTGCACAGACAGAGACAAGTTAGAAGAAAATCTGGTATGATGTTGGTGGGTATCTGAAGGTATCTTGAACAGATTATCAAAATATAGTGGCAGTTCACCCTGATGATAGCTATGCATAAATTTCATAACCTCAAATTTGAAAATGTCTTCCACTTTCAATATTCCAACGCTTCGATACATGCTATAAAATTTTCATATCAAGATTTCCGACAGAGAATTCGTATGGCTCGATTTTGCAAGACTTGCAATTTCTGCAGATGTTTTTTTTTGCAGGAGGCCCCCAAACTAGGATCCCATAAATGAGATAGCAGTGAATTAAGGCATAGTAGACTGATCTGAGAGTTTGATGAGGAATTAAATTTTTAAGGCGATAGAGAGCCCGGGCACCACGCGAGATTTTAGTTTTTAGTTTTTAGTTTTAGGGCAATATTATTTTTAGGCAGATTTATGCCATCTGAAATTTTTCTTCGCGCCGCGCGCGATTTAGTGTCACATTCACAGATTTTAATATGTGGACCACCGCCCTTCGAAAAAAATGCAATCAAAAATAAATAAAAGTAGGCCTAGCCATCATTTACTGAAAAAAGACTATAATTGTAATTGCAATTATAGCAGAATGGTATATTCCAAGAGTCGGCTAAGGCCATTTAGATGCTTTAGTCAAAGATTCGGATTCTAAACCTGAGGGGTCGTTTGCGTTTATTCTGGGGTTCGTGAAGATCTGCTTCTAAAATTAGCCGTCAGTAAGTCGTCTGGGCAAAGGTGCTGACCGTTTTTTAGTAATCAGCTTATCAATTTTCAGCTGGGCCACAGAACATTTTCAAATTAGAAATGGAGTCGCTATCCTAAAAGGTTGAAAACGACCAGATGTGCAACCTGCTGGACGGGACCGGCATCTTCTAATAAATAGTCTTATCCGTGTGACTTGACATGAGCCTACGATGTAGGCCTACATTGTTCGTACAATGACGAACCCTGCCTTTTCGAAGTCATCATCCTCCACAGTCCACTAGAGCAGTAGTTCTCAACCGCCGGTCCGCGACGACACTCCTGCCGGTCCGCCAGGTATATTACAATTTTCACCCTAATTTCAAGCTTGCAATGTTGAAGGCGACAAGTACAGAACAGATACGAGCTGACTCATCGCTATAAGGAGCGCAGTTTGCGCGATCATTCGTTTTCGATTCATTAATTTTGAGCAGGACCGTAGCTGGGGCACCCCAAACTGCTTAATTGCAACGGGGCCGCGCTTGAAAAGGGCCCACAATTATTTTGCAGATGAACATCAATCATAGCGTATTTTTTAAAACTTTTTTCTTCAATTTCTTTGCGTGATTTAGTGTCACTGAATGCCTTGCTTATTAGGTGGGCGGGAAACTTCTCCAGTTGGCGGGCCGGATGTAGGAAAATTAAGTACTTGGCGGGCCGGATAGATGAATCGATACATTATTCGCCCATTTATCCACATATACAAGGAATAAATCGCATGCAACGAATGTATTGTAACGACAACAATGTAATTTCAAAGTCATTTCTCGCCGATAATGACGAAGACAATGTGGATTTGAGAACACCATTGTCATACAGATGCCGCCATGTCTGCTTCTCTCTGATCAATCAACACGCATTCTCGGTAATGGTTTTCTCGATATTGGTATAGAACCCCCGTGGCCCTAGTCTGCCGAGATTCCCCACCACCTGCTTACTACGTCAAATTTTAGTGACTGTATGTCATTATTTGCGTGTGTGCGCAGCGTACACTTTACGGTTTTATACCAGTGCTGTTATGTTCTTGATCTTGTTTGAACAATAACTCATACGACGAGGTTGCAATATGAAATCAGTATATTGTACAGCAGAATAACTTACGACAAGCGACACGATCCAGAGTTCAGTTAAACGAAAGACCAGTAGACAACAGAACACAGGGTATAAATACAAAGCACGACACACGAGGAAATAATGATTGGCGGTAATTACTAATCCTAGACAAATAAGAAACAAACGATACCAACGTAAAATGCACGAACATAACAGGTTAGTTATCTATAGTCGATTACAGTGTTTCGCGCCGAAGGCCGTAGATTAATCGACCACGCCAACTAGAACGATATTCTTCGCTCTTCGACAATATATGGAGAAAAAGCGTTTCACAGTCGGACTAAGCACCTTGCTCATTACCACTACCACCAGACATGCAATACGCCACACGAAAACACCTGGCAACAGCGATGCGGGGTCATCCACAAAATGAATGAAACATATGATCGTATGATGAAACGTATGATCTATTGATCTTGCAAACTGCCGCTTTTGCGAGTCAGCTCGTACTTCTCGTTCGCATGTCGTCGCCGGAGACGGCTTGAACTTCAATAAGTTAAATGGAACATGTTTCCATGCCTGATATTAGCTCATGAAGCTCATGTGCTTAAAATTTGCTGTTTTAACTTTTATTTATTTCATCAATTGAGAAGCCTTCAACATTTTCCTCTGGAAATTAGGGTATAAAATTTCAAAATACCTGGTGGACCGGCCGAAAAGTCGTCGCGGACCGGCGGCTGAGAACCGCTGTTTTAGGGTGAACTTTAAGTTTTGATATCTAAAAAAGATATATGGCACTTGAATATATTGTTGAATACTTGAAATTCTAAAATGCCGTCGCGGATCGCACAAAATGCTCTCGCGGGCCGCGTGTTTGAGACCTCTGTAGAAAGCCATCGTGGGTGTTCTGCATCTACAACTAATAGCCTTCTATGCTGACCTGCTTTCATACGCAAGGTATATCTCAGTATACAATGATGGCGCAAAATCCACAGGAATCTCCGCTGTGCGGAGTTGCCGGTAGTCAATTTAACATGAGTATTTGTCGTCAAAGTCGGACTCTCCGTTTCAATGAAGCCCGTATGCTACATACGTAATCGTAATGCGGCAGTTTATAACAAAAAGGTTGACCACCCCCGGATTAGGCTTACCAAGGAATCGGTATATTTTGTGGTCAGGGGTGTACGAGTTTTGAACATAGAGTAGATAATGAGGTGAATTTTACTTCGGTCAAATGCACGAACTAACGTATATGAATCTCAGCGAGTCGTGCTAGTTCGTTTCGTCCCCGCCAGAGATAGTCGAGTTAACCGAGCCGAATCAACCCGGCTATAGCTGGATACTCAAAATTCGCACTACGAAGTAAATCTTGCATGTGAGTTTTCAATTTAGTCCTGCTAAAATCATGCTAAATTGATCATGTTTCAGTGAGAAAATCTGTCGATTCAGCCTGGCCTCATAACAATCGATGAAATCGTGCTGTTACAACGGATCGTCGCCACCTCCCTTCCTCACCATTGAAGACCCAATGCTGCGAGCTAGTTTTGACATTACGTTTATGAGTGATCATTAGGGCTGTTCAAAAATAACTTTTTTCCCAGATTCCAGCCATTCACTTATTGTCAGGTTACCCTAAAAAACGCTGCACACCAAATTTGGTTCAATTTTAACAAGTATAGGACTCCGCAGATCCAATTAAAATTTTTAATTTACTAGGGAAACTTGAAAATAAAATTCAAATTTTATTTTCAGCCCCGTGAAATTGTTGAGCTGTCTTCAAAGACGATGCAAAACAAATTTGATTCAATTCCGACCAGTAGAAGCGGAGTTATGTGAGTTTTTCGTTGATAATTCTCGGATTATATACCGATCAAGGATAGTCGGAGGATTATCATCATCGAAAAACTCACATAATTCCGCTTCTACGGGTCGGAATTGAGTCAAATTTGGTGTGCAGCGTTTTTTAGGGTAACCTGACATTAAGTGAATGGCCGGAATCCGGGAAAAAAAGTTATTTTTGAACAGCCCTAGTGATCATGTTATAAGACTTGGTCAGAATAGCCTCTTATCCCAATAACTGACAATATATATTCTAAAATTGCACCTATTTCCTGTGCCTTGCATCATTTCGGTAACTGGCGATATAGTGGAACCTGAAATCTTGATTTCCAGTTTCTGTTGTTAACATCAGGGCCAATCGACTGAATCTAGTTTTGGGAACTGCATTGAGTACTTTCAATACATTCACATTTCACATGTCGCACCAATTAGATTGCCAAAAAGCTACTATATTAAAATCGAAAAATGAAGCAGAGTTGGATAAATTGTAATTTGTAATTGAGCTGAATGTAATTAATTAGCTACATTTTTTCATGTAATTGTAATTGTAATTTGATCAAAATTTTGCTCAATTACAATCTCAATTACATTTTCATGGAAACCTGACAATCACAACATAAAAATACTGAATCAATTACCTGTTTACAAGTAATTATAATTATAATTGTAAATAATTACATCTTTAACGGTAATTGTAATTTGATATTTTTAGCATTGAGTAATGGTAATTGTAATGTAATTAAAACATGCAAGGAAGTAATTGTAATTGTAATTAATTAAAATATTGTAATTGATCCAACTCTGAAATGAAGTAGCATTAAATCGCCCTTAACGCCAAGAAAATTGCAAGATCATAAATTAGTGTTTCTGCTTCCCGGGCCACCCGGATTTGATGACACGTCGATAGTTCATCTCAGCTCCCTAACTATGAATTCATTGGTCGTTTCAATATTTTGAAACTTCAACTCCCAAAGCACCCAAACCTACCCTCGAACGCAAATCAGTTGAATACACGATTTTCATTTGATTCACGCCGTGTATTTGTGTTCACTTCTACACCACATAGTCATGTTACATATGTCAGTTCACTTGAGTACAGTTTTCGACCACTTTCAGAAACCATTGCAAGCGCCAGTTAGAAGTGGAAATACGTCGTATAATAAACTTTACCTAACGAAACCATAATTTGAACCTACACCTAGTTACAAATGGAATGCTAAATCATTCTGTTCATAATTGCTAATGAGTATAGGGCAAGTTTTTGCAACATTTGCAATTTTTTGCAGCTTCTGGCAGCTTTCTAAATGCCAAGAAGGTATGTAGAATGGTGTTTTAAGGTATTTGGAAGATTCTTATATTGCAACTTCTCTCCATTTTTTTACCTTAATTTGTTGAAATTTTTCCGATTTTTTATGAAACTTTTTAAATTTTTCATGCAAATTTTGCTACTTTTTTGATTTTTCATGTAACTAACTTTTTTCGTGGAAATATTTGGCACTATATGCAAATAGATTTTTTCACTGTCGTTAAAATTTGAGGTCCCTTCTGATTTGACGTACATTCAGGCTAGACCACCGAAAAGTATATGTACACTGGGTCAATTTTTTCAGGCTATTGTATTTGTTGAAGTCGCCAATACAGAGTTTTGCTACATTGCCTTGAATACGGATCGATTCGAGTATCTCATACCCAAATAATTTCAAGGAACTTGTCCACAAATGCAACTTTTTAGTGCAATTTTCGTGAAAAACAAATGCAACTTTTTACTGCAACTTTTGTGAAAAATAAATGCAACTTTTCGCGGATTTGACTGCAACAAAAACTTGCCCTAGTCGTGCCGAATCAGACAATTTGTTCGCTAGCATCATGGTGATTACTCCATATTGCCATCTAATATTAACTCTTGTCTTCCATATCGCATCGGTAACATCAGTCAGAATTTGGTATATCTTTCCCAGGACCGTTTCCAACTGATTTTGGAACATATATTTCAATCAACTTCACTACATTTTTATCCACGTCTTTCAGCAGCTTCAAGCTTTCGCTGCAAAACATGCAGATAAATAAGTTGTGTGTAATGTACTGTTGTGAAGGTCTGCTTTCGAAAAGGCCCCTGACAACGCATGGAGAGAAACATGCGACAGATTAGGTCACGTAATCACACCTTTCAGAAACCATCAGTCGCTACGATCCTGCAATCTGGTAGAAACGCGACAATTAATTAGGATTTGCCAGGAATTCGAGTTTCGGAACATNGTGTGATATTATTCGGGGCGCGAAAAATCCAGNCCATNTTNNAACTCTTTATATATCAGAAATTGGCGATATCATACTAACATCCATCCATACCATGCNTTCTAATACATCGGGGTGTTCAGGGTCGCCAAGGTTCCGTANGGTTAAAGCCCCTNCTCNTTGGTTTAAGCGCTATTTTCGTGTGTTATATCGAAAAGACCCGGAAATCCATGTTCCATTTAAAAANATGATTCCATNTANANCAATCATAAAATCTCTACATTTGTTAAATTAGTCCCATATCTCGATAGTCAATAAGTCTCTGCATGTGGCAGAGGTACTTAGATGTTATTTGACGCCAGGGCCGTAACAGCACTTCGTCAGGCCCCCTAACAAAATTGGGTCTTGTGCTCNCATAGGGTGATAAAGCTGCTCCCAATCACGTTGTTNGCTTCTGCCACGAAATTAGTCGTAATGTTTAGTGAGCCAGCGTTAAGCGCGAAAACTCTCGATAATTCATGATAAAATCGGNCAATAAAATAGGGAATNGCAAATATATTCCTATCAATTTTTTGTCTTCTCTGCTCTTGTAATCATATTTACCGGTNAAGCTGAGTGAGGTGTCTTGGAACCTGTACGGCTCGTTTGTATGACTCCGTAACATGATGTTATTTCGTGACCTCTGTCTGCTATATCAAAAATATAGAATCGCCCAAACTAAAAGCGACGCACACGATTTCAAATTGGTATTTCTTAACTGGCAAAAATTTTTCACCTGTGGGATGGTATTTGTATTGTGAGGTTGAGATTGACAAGACAATAACATTTGGCGCCATTTGTTGGCGTCTATTGACAATCAAACTTTTATGTATTTTGTATATATAGCGAAGTTTTCGGTCAGCATAAGGGCATTCCTTTTCAGCCAAGGTTTTCTCGCTGTCGATCGTTCTGGCACACTTCTTGGAGTCGCATGTTACATGGCCTAAAACTTTATATGTATTGCTGCATCGTGCCCCGGTAAAGGCAAGCGCCGATATGCAAATTTCTATAAATTTTGCGTATTTGACAATTCAAGATGTTCGGCAACTGTAATGCGCGAAAATTTGTGAAAAAGTTGCATAAATTTTCAAATATTACTCTATAATTTATGTTAATTCACTAAATAATTTTGGGCCCGCTTCGACCTCGACCTCCCTAATTGGGGGTTTTGGGTGCGGCAGTTACGGTCCTATTTGGCGTATCCTTGGAACCATCCAATGATTGATATGACCTAATCCAGCGCTTGGATCAAACCTTTACGTGGTGTGCTGGCCTATTCCTAATGTCAGGCGATAACTTTCTAGATTAGTTTGGTCTAGGCCTATTTAGCCTGCAGCATTGCATCGATGTATTGAGACCTGCTTCAAATCCGTGTTATAGTGTGATATAATTCACATCACGCGATACCGTTCCAAATGGCGTAGCTTGCGAATATTGAGTCGGTAATAAGAGTAAGAGATGCGAAAGGGGGATCTTTGGGACGACCCCCCNAGAAGCTATGTTTGCATTCTTATAGCCCCACGGAAGTCTTTANTCTTCTTCAGGGAGTTATTATTAACAGANACTCNTGATACCATGTTATGTGGATTNATACGNGTTACGTTCTGAGAGGCGCTATTTGTCATCCTGTTAANTTTGTCTTATTCTCNCACGGTCCTACTTCTAGCGACCAGCAATCATTCTTTCGCNNATGAATCTTCCTCATACCTTCTTGCCTCNTTTGGCACCTTCGTCAGTTGGAGTATTGCAAGATT
The DNA here is from genome assembly GCA_000444245.1 of Botryllus schlosseri. NCBI lineage: Eukaryota > Metazoa > Chordata > Ascidiacea > Stolidobranchia > Styelidae > Botryllus > Botryllus schlosseri. The sequence continues at coordinate 12,446 of ATSW01001168.1, forward strand.
CTATTGCAGAGACACCACGGAACTTANGTTAGTTTCAAAAAGACTNGCTCAGTCAGCACATACATGCACTATTTTATTTNATNCAACACGCGCTAAAGCTATAGTCCTATAATTAATGCAATTANAGGGTATTGTTCTCACCTCTCTTTTCTGCCCAGTTTCGCGCTATATTTTTTATTTTCTTTAGAACAGCAGCATAGACAGCATAGAGCACCATCAGACCAACCGCGAATGCACCCATCGCTGGTACAGCAATTACACGATGCACCGAAGAAATAACATTCCGCTAAACAACAGGCCCACAATTTATATGACATCCATATGAGTATGAAGGCACCTCCCAGACAGAGACCAACACGTTGAGAACATCTCTTGTGCTGCTCAAACTCCGCTGACAGAGGCGCTGAGAAAAAAATCACATATTTCATTTCGCCGCACTGCACTGAATTGGCAGGGTAAGTACACGCAAATAATTGCAATAATACATTACTATTGTTTTAACGCTACTGTAAGATATACCATTATCACATGATTCTTATTTCACGAAAATATTACGTAAAAACGTACTGCATTTAGTGCAGTGGTTCTCGAACTGGGGTCCGCGAAACCTCTAAATTTGCAAAATGGTTGGTAACCTAATTTGTATTTCTTTGAATTAGAGAAATCACGAGGCAGTTTCGATTCATCACTGCTAAAACTTTAGCACTCACATCAACAGAATGGACGTTTTGGGTTTGTGGTAAAATATAAAACGCGAAGTGATGCAGATCAATCAGGCTGACTTCGAAATGTTTGCGAAAACGCATTCTCTCTTGTGATATACATAACCAGTATTCCGGAATAACTTACAGATGAGCTGCATGATAGAAATGACTAGGCTGGACGGTATTTGTTCATTAAAAATAAGTTTTCCAATATTGGTGTCATGTATGTTGTGATCATTCCCAAATGTCTCGTCGGAAGGGTTACGCGTTAATATTATACCTCTATTGACGTAAATTGATTTTGGCAATCGTTCATATCAAATCGGATACGCGGCTTTTCGAGACACGATCGCGTATTTCAAGAAATGCAGCAACACTACCGCTACAGATATCGCTTTCAAATAAAAGTCTACCCAATTTCTATATAAATAGTATGTTATTTTCCAGAAAAGACATTATGCAGCTGTTTATCACTAGCCGACTGGTAATATTTGCACAAGACAGATGACGGATGCACGATAACTGAGCTGTATTAGCTCCAAATTGTTTTAGGGTCTGCGGGGGTCCGTGACGGTTCAAAAGGGGCACGCGAAGACAAAAAGGTTGAGAACCACTGGTATAGTGACTATCATTGGATCTTGTGGATCGCGAGAGCAATTTCCAATTTCTGATGTTGTCGCCTCCAAAGTATGCGCAAGTATGCAACATCGAGACCAAATCAGCTATCGCTGTATCATATATTCGCCCCATTTAATTATTCAAAACAGCACATGTACGCGCTTGCTAACGTCTTTTGTCAAACTGCACTGTCGGACATATATTTCGGCGCTGTTGACAAGCATCCTCTAGTCTAGTTCATAGCACACCCTTCATAATGGGTTTATGCGTCGGAACTCAGTCTCAATAACGTGAATGATCCACTCATAACTTCATAATTACAAAAGCAAATGTACCTGGCTATTACCTTGCTCACCTTATGGCAGGGTTACCTTATTTCTGTGATCCACATTCCGGACTTTCTTTAGCGCCCAATGGTGGATTATGACTTATGAGTAATGACCACATTGTCTGTCAATACGACGTCACACTAGCAAAGCATTGATTAATATAGACCAGAGGTGGTCACGATCCGGTTCAGGAGTATGTGTGCTGTGCGACCGCGACCCAAACCACATCATATCAGCATCTTCCCGCCCAAATAAACAATGATTTTGTGCCCCCCATCGATAAGATTGTTTATCAGCCTTATTCTGGTGCGCACAACTGTGCTTTATGAACACCCGATTTCCAGTGGTTTCCAACCTTTGGAGGTCGCGAGTCAATCTCCAATTTGAAAATGTTCCGTGGCCCTTATCAAAATTTGACGAGCTGAGTACTGATAGAAGTCAGCACCTTTGCCCAGATTCACCCACGCCCCACGGGTTATTTTGAAAGCTGATTACGTTCAACATCTTCGCGAACCCCAGAATAAAGGCAAACGACCCTCTTGTTTGGAACCACTAACTTTGATACAGCATATAAACGGCCTCAACAATCTCTATAGGAATATATTGTTCTCCTACAAATGCAATTACAATTAGGCTTATTTCAGTAAATAAAGGTTATTTTTATTTATATTTTATTGTAGTTTTTGCGAGAGTGGTAATCCTCATATTTAAATCATCAAATGCGATAGTAAATCGNGCGAGGCGCGAAGAAANATATNANANAAAATAAAATTCCCAAAAAATTACATTATTATGTTGATGTACGAAAAAATTATGNGCCTANGTCAAGCCTTCAAAATCCCGGACATTTAGGCATATGTTAGAAATTCCTCCCGGACGCAAGTTTGAACANTGAAATTCCGGACATGTCCGGGAAATNCCGGACGNATGGCAANCCTACCTTATCNAAGGTTCCGTAACCGATTTGCTAATCGAGATATATTAGAAACCGGAGTCAGATGGTCTGCGGTAGTGGCAAGTGATTGAGGTTTGACTTACGAGGGTTTGACGGAAGAAAATCCGTGCAGTTGTATTGTCCGTATGGGTTGCTAGTCGTTACGCATGCGAAGTAGTCACCATCAACAAGAAGGAAAATTAGCCACATGACAGCGGTAAAGAGTGCCTGTAAAATATCAATAAGAATATATAACTATACCATTTGAATTCTCTGCGTTGAAACTTTAATTAATTTTTCCGTACAGTATCATTCAAAGAAAATCTTACCCATGCCAGATTGGAGCAATCTTTACATCCATAATACACGTACCGTTTTCTAAAATACAAGAATTCACCTTAATAAAGAGTCGTTTCATTTATCCAAGCAGTAATACGTCCAGGCTGGCTCGTGATAATACGCCTTCACCCTGGAATTATAGAACATAATGAAACCCGCAATGTATCTTTCACAAATTTGTGTCCCTTTTTCAGCCATCACAGAGAATATGGAATCATGTACGTAGAATGTCGTTGTGTAATTTAAAGTAACAATCAGGCTACCGCAGATTCGCAAATTGCAGTATTCGATCGAGGAAAGGGAGTGTCCTGACACTCTGGCAGTACTCAAATGCGATTGGATTATACCACATAAGGATTCGAGTAGACTTCGATGGAAGATACCAATTGCTTTATTCGATGGCAGAGTCGGAAATAATATGCTGTATCACTCATGTTTTGTATCTGGCATCGTATATGTCAAGATTGGTAGCAAATAGGGATGGTGTGAGCCTGAGCTTCACGTTCGCGTTCTGTGTGTGAACCTCAGAAACTTAGAGGTTCACGTTTACAAACGAACCTTGGTAGGTTCTGCACTCTGAACCTTTTTCATATATTACAATTTTCATTTCATTATAACATCTTTGGTTGGAATTTATGGCATTTAAACTGCGGTCCACTCTATGCACGGCGCTGGCAGCATAAAAAAATCAGCAGTAAACGAGCATGTACCCTGACAATCTCAAAAATTTTACTTGCTTTGTTACAAAAGTTTGCTCGAAATATCCAGCTTTCCGTTTGTGAAAATTTAGTTACTGTCTGCTGTGAGCTTGACCCGCAATAACGCAACATCAAGAGCGAATTCACTACATGTAGTCAGCGAATGATGGTTATTCAACCAATCAATGGAATTGATATCGTTGTCTGCTGTATAAAATCTAGCAGGTGTACGGGATCAATCTTGATTTCATATGTTTATTGTATCATAGAAACCAAATCCATGTGATTGGGGTGTTGCCTACTGCTGTATAAATGTCGATGGTTTAATATCTGTAGAAAGTATTGAAACCTATTTTACGCTTCTGCTCAATATAAACGTCTATGGACCGTTAAGGCGTAAGCTTATATTCACTTTCATGTCCCCGTCGAAATTGTTGGTATAGCGACGGAAGTTATTGATTTAATGACATTACAGAATCGTTTGATTGCACCAGTTGCTGAGACT
>ATSW01001170.1:0-10378 GCA_000444245.1 Botryllus schlosseri
AAGCTGTAAAATGTCAAATGATAAGTTCACCGATGGTGCAAAATCTACGACACAAACGAAATGCAGGCTGCAAAAAAATTTTGACTTTGTTATCAATTTTGACATTTTTTGACCTAACGCTACAATTTCGACTTAATTTTAACTTTTCTTGTCAAAAAAATGGCACTACTTATTTCATTTCATTACACCTTTAGGATTTTGAGGATGAACCGCCAACCACGTCGCTTTTTGATTGCAACTTCAAAGGACATTTGCTAGACATCCTAGCAGGACCTCAAGACAGCAACGATAAAGGAATTAGCACTAACGGCGACTCCAATGGTACGTAACTATACCCAGGGTTGTAGCCGAGTCACAAGTCAATCTTACTTTTATTGATTCGACTCGAGTCAAGTCGAGTCATTTTTGAATTCACCGTTGAGTCAAGTTAAGTCAGAGTCGTCGTGTTGCGGCTCGAGTCCGAGACCAAGTCATTCTGTTTAATACAGTTGAGTCGAGTCATTACAACCCCGAGTCCTGACTATGACTACACCCAATATTTACGTGAGAGTATTTACAATTCGTTGATGAACTCACAAGTTTGATGATATGTTTGTCTACAGACGCACAGGTGACTAGCTTTAAGAAATTTTCGTTGAAGCGAAGAAACGCGTCTATAGTGAAACAGGACAGGTAATACCTTTGAATTTTATTTCATTTTATTTTCCAGTNTTAACGAAATTCCATATGCCGGCATAAATTTGAAATAGAAATGGAAAATTGACTTTCGCTGCGCAGACTTTGACAACAAGAGTATTTTCAGCTTTTCCAAATCAGATTAAAAATANAATTATAGCTAGCCTACTCGCTTTTTTTTTTCAAATTAGAATAAAGTCAGAATTATAGGGCCTAGTTATACAGTTAATTTTCCAATTCAGACCAGAATTAGAATTGTGACTACGTATTTTTTCCAAATTAAATTAGAACTATATCTGCACAGTTTCTCCGAATTAGATTATAATTAGAATTGGAAGTCTAGGGCCTAGCTATAGCCTAACAGTTTTTTCCAAGTAAAACCAGAATGGGAATTGGCTACACACGTTTTTCTAAGTTAGACTAGAATTAGAATTATGGCTGCACAGTTTTTTCCAAATTAGATTCGAATAAGAATTATAGCTAGTAGCAAGAGCTACATGTTTTTTTCAATTTATATACATTAGAATTAGAATTATAGCTCACATTTTTCCAAATTAGATTAGAATTAGAATTATATCTACACTTTTTTTTCTTCAAATTAGATTAGAATTAGAATTATAGGGCTTAGCTATAGGCCTACAGTTTTTTCAGTAAAACCATAATTGGAATCGACTACACAGTTTTTCCAAGTTAGACTAGAATAGGCATGACAATGTCGAATGTCTGTACAGCAAGCTTGGCTCGTTTTGCACAATACAGCTCTCTTGAAGCATTTTAAGGTAAACCAGAAGTTACATTAGTATGAGAATTTGAGCATGGAAACATGTTGCAAATTAGATTAGAATTAGAATACTGGCATTTTGTTCAAATTAGTATAAGTAGCCAACTAGAGTTATCTGGTTATCCTAGTCTGGCCCTGCGAACTTTAGCATTGACTATATCACTCAGCATTTCATGTAAAGGCACTGAAGGCAATTTTTATTAAAAGCCTCAAACTTATGCCGGTGGCGTAAAGTATTCCTTTATGCCTTGAAAATTTCAAACGGCGTTTGATATTGACCAATTCAATGCTTCACATGTTGTGTCGTAAGATCTGTTTACAGTATAAGAAAATTGGCTACTGGTATATCAGTTTACAACTTGGGTGGCCAGTAACAAAGTAATTCGACGCACACTTTCAATACCAATTTTAGTTAGCTATTAGAACTGGCACGCCCATCACTATTTTGCTGTGAATTTATGGAGGTTAGCAAACATCGTCAACCATTGGTATACTGGTAGTCAAAAGACCATATTCCACTTTACTCTATCACAATGATTTATTCAAAACCAGTGCCGTTTTATTGACTGGCTAATGTGGAGATGGATTTTGTAAATATTTATAGGACCCAGTATTAACAAATTTGAGTGAAATTTATTGTGGTATGGCTTGTCAGCAGAGTATTGGTTCTGCTACTGCCAAACGGTTAGTAGGCCTAATGTTTCAAATTAAGGAATTATGATATTTCGTCTACCAGCTTTGTCTATTGCCCATTGAGACAATATATGTAGCCTTCAATAGGCTTGTTCACAAATAACTTTTTTTCCAGATTCCGGGGATTCACTGATTGAATTGCTAGGTTGCCTAAAAAATGCTGTACACCAAATTTGGTCGATTCCAACTGGTATCTGTGAACGTATAGGAGTTTTATAATAAATTTCAAATTTGACTCTCCTCTCCATGAAATTGTTAAATTGTCTAAAAGAACGACGGTTAACAATTCTTGCTCACTTCAAACTGGTAGAAGCGAAGTTATTGCAGTTGAAAATTTCGGATTCGCAAAAATAGCCTGGGACGAATGGGTAATCCTAGAATTTACTAATGGAATACTCAAAAAAACTTTGCTTCTCTACGGGTTGGATTTGTGTAAAATTAGTTTACATCATTTTTGTAGACAACTCAACAATGTCATGGGGTTGACACTAAAATTTGAAATATTTTTCATAATTAAATCAAAATTTCCAAACTCACCGTTCATATCTACCAGTTAGAATCGGGCCAAATTTGGTGTGCAGCGTTTTTTAAGGCAACCTAACAATTTAATCAGTGTATCCCCGGACTCTGGAAAAAATAGTTATTTCTGAACAACCCTTATGTACAATTGTATGTAGTAGGTATGTCATGTGCAAGATGTAGGCCTACTGATATTTACAGACAGCCTAAAGGAAAATCGTTGCAAAGAGGTTTATCGGTGAGAAGATTGCGGAAAAAAGCCAATCGACGCGAAGAGGTGCCCGTCTCCACAGATTTTCTTGGCAATATGCCGAGCGTTTGCTTGCCTGGTAGGTTTGTGTTACGAGGATGCTGATCGCTTTCTCATCATTCTCTTCCAAATTGCTTATTGAATTACAACCGTGGCAGCAAATTATAATGAAAATAGACATGGACTTGCTTTCAATACGAATTTATGTGCACAAAAGCTTGTACGATCCAGCTTATTGATGTTATAATACTGTCCTGTAAGCATTCAATATCTGGTCAATCACAATGAATGCAGGGTCGTAACCAAGTCACAAAGTCCCGAGTCACAAGTCGATTTGAGTTTTATAGTTTTGACTCGAGTCAAGTCGAGTCATTTTCAACTCAACGCTGAGTAGAGTCACACTATTGTGACTCGAGTCCGAGTCATTGTGTTTCTATTTCGCGTGCAATCCTGTCCGACTCATTTTTACACTTTCTTTTAATGATGTTGATTCATAATATACTGATTTTCTCACTTCACACAAATTGTGGCTGTTTTTTTACAAACACCAGTCATGACGAAATACCAATAATTTGGCAGCCTACTATTCTTCGAGTCCGTTTTTCCGTCAGAGTTTTGAGTCATATGTCTTGGTTGAATCATGCGCGGTGACTCGAGTCAAGTCGAGTCAAAACACACACAAATAGCCCTAAGTCGAGTTTTTTTCCATAATAAGTCGAGTCATTACAATCCTGAATGCATCATTAAGTCCAAGTGATTGAAAAATTATAATGATATTATTTTACATTGGTTCAATATTTTTAGGCATTAGTCCCGATTTTGGCTTCGGTGATGAATACGCTCATGTTCAGATGGTATTTACTATCACTTACAACGCTGAATAACTTCTCTTTCTCTCTCTCTCTATGTGTGTGTGTTTGGTGCCTTATATTTTCATATAACAAGGTCCTAGACAGAATTGGATATAACTGGACTAGCCTAATTGGAGTGAAATTCTGGTAATCCAATTTTGATCTAATTTGTGAATTTGATTTCTTTGTAATTGGGTATTTAATTCAATGCCCAAGTTTTTGCGATTTCAGTAATTCTAATTCTGATTTGGAAAAACTGTGTAGCTGTGATTCTAATTGTAGTCTAAATTTTCTAGTTGTCAAACCAAGGTCNTAAGACCTGATTGGTCGATACATTTTAAATACCGTTATCTGAATACANGTCCGTAAATCAAATCTCNNATGAACTCGAGCTTGGCCACTTNCTTGTGACGATACTCACGCTCGCATTTCACGCATCCGTTTCAGATGAGTCAAAGGTGCACAAAGANCAGGAAAAATCATCAATTCACGTATCGGTGCTNACGGACATTGACGGATTTCGTCATTACGCCGTGATATTAACGTTTTACCGTCAATTCTACGCTATCAAGGTATATCCATTGTTGTATAACGTCGAGTGTTTTCATAACGCGCAAGTTTTTTGCATGTATCATCTTATTACGATCTGACTTAAGATGCTTGCATGTGAAGCTTGCAGATTGTGATGTGTATGTTACTTTAGAACAGGGATTCCCAACCTTTTAATGGTCGCGCATCATTTGTACTATCTGTACTGCCATTCCTTGCAGAATAACTAATTTGATCAAATCATATTTTATTGATAAAAATTAATAATGTTGGCCACTAAAATTCCACTAAGCACCATAACTAGGGTTGCCGTACGTCATCCTTTAGTATTTGTCCTCCTCTTTCAGGAAATCGAAATTGTACTCCGAGGATGCCCTAATGTCCTTTTTGGCAAATCTGGCAAACCTTCTTTATAGGTTTGACATTGAATAAAGTCCAGAAATGATGCAAAATCTGGACGTGTAGACTGGAAAAATGACCTTTTTTCTAGTCAACACGACAGTATTATTATAAAGCGGGTGTTTCGGGAGTCCAGTTTGAAAAATGACCTTTTTTTCGTCGACACGAGAGTATTTCCCATGAAAATTCTCAAATCTCCTGTTTTTAGTCCGGTAATCTAACATTCGTGATTTGTAAAAATTGTCCTCTTTTTCGGATCCCAGAATATGGTCACCTTAAGGTAACTAAATTTAAATGTGATTTTTGTTTTTGTTTACTGTTGTCCAATTGGTTGATGCATGACGTGAATTTGATAATAGCCGAAAGTCATTTCCGGGCAGTTTCGTACCAACATGATAAGCAAAATATCAAGTTGTGAATTCGGGTTTTATTGAAAAATAAACTATGTACGGGAGAGAAGGCCAAGATCAGACACTTTTCTGATATTTCAACGCCACTCAAAGAGTAATGCCTTCTGAGGATTAGTTTTGGTAGCAATGGAAAGCCTGTGATCTGTGCTATTTAAGGCTATTTCTTGAGTTATATTGAACAACATACTTGAGGGTTTCTTGTCCCTCAAAAATCCTTGCTCAAACGTCTCAACTTTCTCTCAGGTGAGGGTAAGGTGAGACACACTGTGTTCAAGATGCGACACCAAGCAATTCTTTCTCATTACACCGCTAATTCTTCCCGAATGATGAATAAACTGCCAACATCATGAATAAAATATAATATTCATGAAATAATTCAGTTTCAAAAGAATTTCTACTTCATTTACGAATTTAAATGACATCGAAAACCAATTATCCATGGACCTTAGCAACAGTAAGAGTTTCATTATTATTTTGTCTTGTAATGTCACGTCTGGTCAACTACTAGATAAATAATCTGTTATATATGCCTTGAACAGTAAATTTTGAATATTGCGAGGCTTTCAATGGAAAAGCCCTCTGATACTCATGTCTCTACTTATATACCTATGGATTTGTCTCATCTTACCCTCACACCTCAATTATAAACTTCAGTATTATGTCTATTACTTTTTAGAGGTAATTGCATGATTACACTGCTAATATTGCATTCCACCAGCTCCAGTAATGTTGTTTTATAATATGAAATACTATGATAGGTATGCCCTGACAAACATGAATTCACATAACTTACACAGACAATGAAAATAGTTTTTGGCATTTTTCTGCCCAACCTCAAATCTATTTGCCTTGTTAATTTGGTAGAACTATAGAATGACATTATAAGAACAACATAGTTGAAGGAATCTGTCCATCGTAAAATTTTTCTATGAAAAAATTGCATGTCTCACCTTGCCCTCGTCTCTCCCTTATCATGTGGTAGTCTTATCGGAGATTATATTCCGACTTGTGCCAACGTTAGGAATACATTCTCGCAAAATGATGTTCACATTTTTGACACTCCACTTTTACTCTCAGACCGGCGCCGAATACTGGTCGTTAGAAATCAACTCGAATCCAGACAAACGGAATATCGTGAACGGCAACGATCACGGACCGCACTCGTGCTACGTTCCCTGCTGCGTGTGTTTCATTTCTACCGAGCCGTATCTGAGCGTTTTCAAGGACGCTTTATCCTGGTGGGTGATCTCGCTGACTTTGTAAGCAGCTACTTGCATGTGAAGTACCGTACTGGCGTTTTAGATATTGGTCAGTAGGGTTGCTAAAAATTGACTTTTGATTGATTGATTTTTCTGGATTTCTGCGATTCACTGATCTAATTGTTAGGTCGCCTAAAAAGTTGCTGCACACCCAATTCGGCTCGATTCCAACTGGTAGATATGTGAACGTACAGTGGTTTGAAAATTTTAAATTAATTACGAAATAATTAAAGGGGCACTGCACTCTAAAAATGATGTGGTCTCAAATTGAAGGGCAAAACGAAATAAAAATTTTGGCCGCAGCCATTTTCTTCAGAACGCCACCGTAATGAAGCTGCAATTGATTGAAATTTCGATAGCAACATCACGCTCCAGCAGTCACGCAGAGATCGAACTTTATATAGTTGTCAGCCGATGTTATAAAAGAAATATGTCGTACACGCCAAGGCGGTTTAGATACCGCGTTAAATGGAAGTCAGTCAGGAGATTTGTGTCAAAATCGGGCCTAGTGTATTCGATTTCTTTAAGACATACGGCGTGTACGACATATTTCCTTCATAACATCGGCTGACAACTATTTAAAGTTTGATCTCTGCGTAACTGCTGGAGCGTGAAGTTGCTATCGAAATTTCAATAAATTGCAGCTCCATTACGGTGGCATTCTGAAGAAAACGGCTGCGGCTAGAAATTTTATCTCGTTTTGCCCTTCAATTTGAGACCACATCATTTTTAGAGGGCAGTGCCCCTTTAAAAAATTCAAATTTGACCGTCAACCCCATGAAATCGTGTGGGAAAATGACTCGCCTCGACCTGAGTCAATCTGTGTATTGACTCGACTTGTACTCGAGTCATGTTCTTGGACATTTAAGACCGACGTTTCTTTGTGATTTCGAAGAATAGCAAAGTTAACACGCTATTGGTATTTGGTCTGTTAGCACTGGTACTTGAAAATGCGACCAGAAACTGCTAAAAGTGAAGAAAATTAGTAGGAAGGTGAAGCATTTGATGTCACAAGACAAAGATCTAGAAAATTGGTTTAACACGATTTTCACTCGAAACTGAACAGTGAACACAATGACTCCGACTCGGACTCGAGTCATAACACAATGGCTCGGACTTGACTCGAGTCAACACTATAAAAGTACGGTAAGACGTGCTTGTGACAAGGTTACAACCCTGTAACTGAGCACAATTTATGGAGTTACTTCCACCTCTACTAGAACTGTAACACTAACTACTTTAAACACTGACCACCGAACTTAAATGAGAATTACATAATACCGGCTTACTCGTATTGAAATAAACTCGAATATTTTCGACTGACGCTCGTCAGGAGTAATCGTCAGTAACTAGAAGAAAATTCGAAGAACTTTGTATATCAAAAGTCACGCATAAGTCAGTGACGTCGTATTTTTTGATACGACTTTTGATTTACAATGTTCTTTCCAACTCTTTACTAGTTGCAGACGACTACCTCTGTCAGCCGAAAATATTCGGGTTCATTTCAATATGAATTATTATTCAATTGTGTATTGAAGTTCTGTAACTACACGAGTTTCTTTAAACGGGAATATTAAAGAGGAATTGCGCTTGAAATTTGCATTGCATACTTTTATCGAGATTGCGAAAGTGCGAATGATTTATCGAATGAATGTGACGCAATTTATTTTCAGTTTGCACAAGGATTACTTATCCTCGAAATTACCGCTGAGAAATATTGTGGAAAAATACTCACCAACCTATCGCTGGTCGTTTGCCCGCCGCCTTCCGTTAGAATCGTAAGTATGTTGTATCGAAACTAAATAAAAATTAGGCTGATAGCTGCACACAGTTTCTTTCCAAACTCAAGTACAATGAGAATAACTGAATTCCAGGGTTGTAGGTTCCGAGTCACAAGTCAATCTCACTTTAATAGTTTTGACTCGAGTCATTATCAAGTCACCACCGAGTCAAGTCCGAGTTCAAGTTATTAAGTTCACTGTTCAGTTTTCATTTCGATCCACTTTTTGAACTCAGCTTGAGTGATATAGAATGGCTTGCATTCCTGATATAGTAATGTTCCTCAGTCCTAACAGTTTCTGGCCCTATTTTCCTAGTGTCAGGACTTTTAAGACGAAACACCAATAACGTGGCAACTTTAGTATTCTTCGAAGTTACAGTGAAATGTCGGTCTTGGCCGTCCCAGTCTCGAGTCATGCACAATGACTCAAGCGCAAGTCGAGTCAATACAGAAATTGACTCGAGTCGAGTCATTTTACGCAAGTCGAGTCACCAAAATATCAGCACTCGAGTCATTACAACCCTGCTGAATTCGCAAACACTTGGAATTTGAATGATATTCCGAATTATCAGGAAATACGACAAAAATCACAGTTGATTATCATAGGCATGAGATTGGTAAATGCCTCTACGTCAAGCTTGGCTCGTTTTGATTCCGTTATCATGTAGCATTTTCAGGAAAACTTGAACTTGGATTAGAATTGAAATTAAGGCATAGAAATGTTTCACAAATAGATTATTGTAGACAATTCGCTCTAAGGTAGCATAATGGTGAAGCGTCCGGCTTCTTGATCGGTAGGTCGTGGGTTCAATCCCCGGCCGGGTCAGACCAAAGACCCGATTAGTAACACTGGTATCCATGACTTCCCTGCTTGGCGCTCATGCATTACTGGGATAACATGGAGGGGTGGTGCATGACTTAGAAAGCCGTAAAGGCTATATCTGCATTTCCTTGTCCAGCGGCATATGCACATCATGCACTCATGGTATGCATATGCGCACATCGTGTGTGTGTATCATGAGTTGATGTGTATATGCCGCAAAAAACATCAAGGACAAAAATAAACTACGTCCATTCCATAATTAGTAGGCCTATAATTAAACAACTAGGACTAGACAATTAGAATTATCTAGATTAATATTTATCTATAGTAACATAGAAACAGTACATAAATTAGATTCGAATTAGATTAACTATATATTGCTCTATTAGTTCGATAAAAGAACTAGAATTTTCTGGCAGTCGAAGTCTGATTGGTGAACTAATTCATTGCTGGGGAATTCAACTGGATATTGGGACGCTTCCCTGTAAAAGGATCAGTATTCCTGATTTTCGACAGCTGAAATCTGAGATGCGATTGAGCATGACTTATGTTATGATAAGAATATTTAGTTAGGCCAGCGCTTCCCTGCCTCACAATAGAGCCTACTGTGAAACATCTCTACCCTTTATTACGAATGTTCTGTATTCACTATCGTATGAGGTGCAATTGATAATGTCAGGTTCAATTCCACTACGTGTACAAAGGCAGTGACACTTTTCTTACGCTACTCACTGCAAACATTAGGATATTACATCACATGATATCGGATCATTTTTACTTGGTAGCGGGAATTTGAGGGACATGACGGTTTCAATCTAATTTCCTGAATGTTTCTATTATCCCATTTTAATTCGAATCTAAGTTCTGGTTTTCTTGAAAATGCTCCATGTATGGCAGTAGTAGCCTATAGTTTAAAGTGCATAGTGCGAAACGAGTCAAGCTTGATGTACAGATATTTTCCATTCTAGTGCTTTTGAGAATGATTTAATATCAACTAACCTTGATGTTTGTTATATTCTTTCTAATGGGGAATTAAATTAAATTCACAAGTTTTTATGAATTTATTATTTAAATTCTAATCTAATTTGTAATAGCTGAAAATTTTGTAGTCGTCTAAATCTGCTTAGTAGAGTTGACTTACGGTCAAAAATCAAATCATCTATTCTTAACGGGTATACCGGTATCATGCGTCTATTTTTAGTCACATTATTACATTTCAGCGTTTTTCCTTGGGAACACTACCCGTCATATTGCCACCATCGACTACCCACGAAAACATCATCGATATTGACCTGAGATTGCCTCTCTTTGTATTTTTAAAGCAGCCAGCTGTTCTTATGAACGTAAGTATCTGTTATATGACGAAATCTGAGACTGCCAAGGCCACAG
>ATSW01001171.1:0-19398 GCA_000444245.1 Botryllus schlosseri
GAGCGGAAGAGCCCGCCGATTCTGATTCACATAAGTAGCAGATCAGCGCGACCGCTAAACGGATTTCCAATTTGACACCCGCGTCGATGCGGTCTTTCTGGTCTCCGGGTCGAAGTTCATGTAATATAGACTTATGCCGTTCGCCTTTCAGCTCCGAAATACCGTTGCAACAGCGGAGGAGAATGGCAAGTACCTACGGGAACGTGTCAATGTCGATCTGGTTATGAACCGAACGGACTCTTAACAGCTTGCGAAGGTATGTTAATAAGGTGTAATGGATCCAATTATGAGAGGCGCGATTAAATGAAAATCTAGCACAGTTATTATTTTTACAAAATAATCTTATCAATTAGAGCGAGCGTAGCCTACTCTGCTTACGCTGAGAGGCGATCAAACGCAGTGCCACGCAATGAGTGATATTGGAAATATTAATAAGCTTCTTACAAGATTGTATGTCTGGAGAGGATGATGATTGTGGATTTGTGACGAAGATATGACAGACTGTTTTCGAGTGTATCCCCGTCCTGACCCGAATTAAACACCTCGGGCTGAGATTCTTTCTTGTGTTGCATATTTCTAAAACTACTCACGGTATGTAAACGCGTGTTCGACACGAGAATGCTTTTTGATGTGGATTTCTGTTGAAAGGGTTGGATATCAACACGCATTTCTATACAATTAGGGAAATATTGCGAGCAACGTTCCTGTGATCAATATTCGATCTTTAAAGTTCTGCCCTCATCCCGTATCACAAGATGTCGACATTTAATAAAACAAGTGCGCCATTCATGTTATATGTTGCACAACCACACGCTAAATATCGGTTATAATTACGGTTTCATTTAAAACAGTGGTTCTCAACCGTTTTTTAGACTCGCCTCCCTTTTTGATAGTGAAAAATTTCGCGCCCCCGTTATCGTCATATCACAAAACACAACTGGGATGCTAGCAACCCCAACAGAAAAGTTTGGTGGTATGGACGGTTATGAATGTTGATGAGAGAATAAAAACATATGAAATTGGGTCTATATCGAGGGAAACACGCGTGCATTGTAGGGAAACCGCGCGTAGCGCGAAAATTTTTTTCAGGTGACCGCTTCTTCGCGCCCCTTCAGATGTTTAACGCGCCCCCAGGTTGAGAACCCCTGATTTGAAACAAATGGTTGTTTGAAACACTGTTTAAAACATGCTTTAAACAAAGTGATTTAAACAACCATTTGCAGCCCTAAATTTGTTTTAAAGGCCTTTTTGAAAAAAAATTGTTTTTTTCTAAGTAGTAAAATTAAGCCATAAATGTGTAAATACTTTCCAAAAACATGTTGTATTAACCTGCGGACAATTACCACCGGATATAGCCGACGTTTATCGATAGCAGATGGTTGGAACCCCCCAAATAGTCGGTTCAACAGCTATAGTACAGATATTTCGTCAAAGGAACTTTAGTCACCCCATATTTTCAATCGTCAATGTCAGTCCACTATGACGTCACAATTGAATATTCGTGACGTCATGGCTTAAAAAAGTTTTAAACAAGGGCCTTTTTTTAAACATGTTTCTTTTAATTATATTTTTGTTTTAAATTCATCCCTAGTGATAATAGATATTATCATGCAATATGGCATTTGTGTATGTTATAACGCATTGCATATAAGTCAAAGTTGTAAAACCGTGTGAATTAACAGAGATAATTGAAATTATTCATTTGATGTTTATTACGTGTCGTAAATGTTGCACTTACGGTGTCCTTGATGTCACTGTCAGTGAATACTAAGTTGTGGCATTTTACTCTTTGCCAATCGCAAATGCTCTTTTTCCAGCTTGTGGTCAAGGTCATTACAAAGATATCGACGCCAACGTCGAATGCACAGCCTGTCCGGCGAACAGTGTATCACACACGCCAGGGGCCACGTTTTGCTCTTGTAAAGAAGGATTTTTCAGGGTGAAAGGCGACTCTATGGACCAGGGGTGCATCGGTATGTGTCCATTAATCGAGATCCCTCGTAATGGTGCAAAAAGTAACCATAGTGTTTTCCGGTGAATTGTGAGACCACGCACGCGGTGTTATCAATGCTGATGCCTGACCGCCAGTTTGTTTGGCTTATTAGAATCTTAACGGGGACTGGATATATTTTAAACAACGTCAGCTCTTCCGTACTCTTTGGTTCCATAGTCGTATCAATGGTTGATTGCGATGTTATGGCGGCTGTCGGGTCTCCAAGTTGGCCGTCAAATGTCAGCTTGAAATTGCCGCGCTGATTGTCATCATTAAAAGTACCATATCGTCGTATGATGTCAATGCTTTGTGTTTAAATTTTGAACGAATGTTATATTGTCTACCGGGTATCCTTTCCATAAGGACATGTGTGTGACGTACGGATGTGGATCTTGTGATCCATGATTCAGACCGCAATTTTCAACGATGCATGACTGACTGACCGATAAATGTATGTAGCATGTCATATCATGCCATAAAGCTTTTTGTCATTCGTCTGCCAATTATAATATACCTTATCTCGAAAATTGTTATACGCAGACCCTCCTTCTGCGCCGTTGAATGTGACATTCGAAGAAATTGAAATGCCAGAGCGAGGCGTTGAAGTCAGATGGTTAATGCCGCAAACTGGAAGTAATAGAGGCCTTCATTTCAGGTTCGTGAAGCTCACTGCTGCTGCTTGGTTGCTAATCCGTATGACAACACATTAGTAGGCTACCTACATATTGATATAGGATACTAACGACGGAGACCATAAGATATATATTCTCTAGCCAAAGCATACAGTATTATCANCNCGTAGGGAATTTNTAGTCATTGACTATTTGTAAATGGATTATGATGACATGGCGATAGTATGTACTTGTATATATCAAGCAGTNCGTCTTTGATATGTAATGGTCTCAAAGCATTCCGTCTTCATCAGAGAAAATTGGTGAAAATATATTGTAATAAGAATGTCTTTCGGCTTCTCCCGAGTGTTGGGTTGCCACAGCTGATCAGCTCCAGGGCCGTAACAGAACTACGTCGCCGAACCATTCAATTGTGCTTTCTATAGCGTCGATTGCTTCAAATGCGCCAACGACTATAATACCTGCCAGCCATGTCCGATGTCAGTGAAGCTCTCCCCTAGCAAAGATCAACTGAAAGGCACTTCGGTTCGACTGTCCGGTCTGGAAGAAGCGACTGCTTACAAGTTAAAGGTACAAAGGCTTTGTCACGTCAAAAGGTTAAAACGCGTCGATAAATGTTTGCTTTGTGATTTTCAGATATTTTCTCGCAACATCGTGAGCGCTGACACTCCGTTGTCCAGTTTGATCCAATTTTCGACAAACAGTAAAGGTAAATGAAGTGATAAGCTCGTTCGTATTATTGGCTTTCGCTATAATCTACAGGGAATCTGTCTTTAAATCGCATGTAAAGTTTTGCCTCGTTACCAAAACGCATCATAATGAAACACGGGAATTCAAGTCATTTTGAACCCTACAGATTCAAAATTCCGTTTAGTGAACAATGAACATTCACTTAACTCTCCATTGTTTTTCTGTCCTGCCCAATATTTTTATGGCTTCGTCATTGATACAGCTTTGACAAACATACAAGGGCGATGTCTGTAAGCATCGTGTCCTATATGGTGTGGACACAAGCAAATCTCACTGTTCAGTGAAATTGGTCTACGTCACACTTTCCATTAGGTCAAAGGCAATTTGGTGGTCATTTTTGACAGGCTTGCCGAGCAGCAAATTTTATAGAACGGATATCAATCGAAAGCTACTGCTTTACCGATTACGAAAATATAAATTTTATTCTGCTCGTGGTCCTGGACCCCCCCAAATTAGCCTCGAATGTTGCATTGTAACGTAGTTTGGTATTGTATTGGTATGCTGTTTGAACAGTTCCGGAACCAAGTGCGCACGAGAGTGAGAGTGTGAATGCTCAATCGGTTGCGCAACAATGGCCAATACGTTTGCGGTTTGCACTGCTTCTCTCCAGCGCTCATACGGCATGGTTGCGTCACAATACCAAACTCCGTTACAATGCAACATTCGAGGCTGATTTTGGGGGGTTCCAGGCCGACGACCAGAATAAAATTAATTTCTTTGCACTCGGTATCTCGGTATCTTTCGATTAATACCCGTTTTACCAAATTTAATGCTCGGTACGCCGGTCAAAAATTACCGCCAAATTGCCTTTGACCAAATAGAAAGTGTAACGTAGACCAATTTCACTGAGCGTGAGATTTGCTTGTGTTCACACCATATAGGACACTATGCTGTAAGTATGGACAGGTCATAGCCTACCGGCTACAGCGCGTTGAAGTTGCTCTTGCCTTCAAAAATATACTTTGAAGTTTGAACAACCTGTCGCCAACGTCAATGTAACGTCACATTTGATCACTGATCAGTAACTTGATGTGATGCTCATTAACGGAGCGTCATTTACATTCGCAATGCTAACAATATTCCTGTTAGGTTATGTATCCCTACAGTACACAAGTGGTTGGCGGGTATATCCCTGTCGGTATTGGTGTGATCACATAGCTCTCGACGTATACGACTGGTCCTCATTTCCCAATACGTCATTCTAATTCCCAGTGCCTTCAACACCGAGAAATGTGAGAATTACTTCAAACGGAGGCGGCTCCCTTTCCGTCAGATGGGACTCCCCTGTACTTTCGCCCGACAAAGTGATCAGTTATGAGATCGAATTGACGACTCTTCCGAATGAAGATGATGAACCACCAGGGTCAATAAGGAATACCCGGACACAGCTGGTATGGTGGAAATGGACGATATTATTACTGATAAGCGGATATGTAAAAAGTTCACAAGTCCACACTATTATACGTGTTCAGTAGACTAACAATAGCATGGCCAATAAAACATTTTATTAGTACTTTCTACTTTTGTTATGTAACAGTTGAACACGTGACTTTACGACCCTAACTCTAATCCAAGTATAAAGCTTTGAACCCTAATGCTTAAGTGTCGAATGTTCATTGCTCTTATGCCCACGAATCCAGGGACCGATTTTGGGGCTACAAGCACTGAAGCAGTTTGAGGCTTTATTGTTGCTGATTTTAACAGGTCGGTGGCGTGAACGCAACTATAAACAACTTACAACCTGCTACTGGTTACGAAATCAGAGTAAGGGCGATTGGATTAACAGGAGACGGACCATACAGCGAGGCGGTAGCGTGGCAAACCATCAAAGGTAATTGCGTTTCACGAATCGAAAATGGACTTTCGTATCCACCAAACTTTGACTACGTAGTATTGTGATATAATCAGGACATGTCACATTGCAGAAATCACTATTGAAAATTTGCAAGGCCTAAACCTTAACATTATTCCGACTGTTGCTCCTATCTGACGTACGTGTCGTCGTACGATACCACGCTAACATACCGCGTTACTATAACAGTGTTTGAGAAATATGAAGACAAGCCACCAGTCGATATCATCGTTGCATGCATTGCTGGGCTAATTGTGATTGCGATCGTGGTCGTTCTAATAATAATAACGGTCAGGAGAAGACGCGCCCGGAGGAATAAAAAGGCGAAGGAGAGCAACAGGGAAGAAACCAAGCCTTTCGCTGATTCTGGACTGGAAGAATGTGCGGTTGGTGAGTTCAGCAGCTGCATATTAGTCTGATATTCATCCCCTAACTCAGTGGTTGGCAAAGGGGGCGCTGAGAGCGAAAGGGGCAACATTGAAATCAGTGTGGTATGGATCCATTGATTCATATCGATAATTGTGCACTAAGAAGAGATATATGAATATGTGGTCATTTCGTCCCCTGTTGTATACAAGGCGTACTTAATTGGAAATAGTCCTCAACGCTCTCGATAAATGTTCACTGGCATGCAATATTCAGTTTTCTAAGCAGACAATCATAACGAACGGAAATCTTAGCCAACGAGGCTTATTGTACACATATCAATAAACGCCTGCCTGTAGAACGAGTATGATGAATTTTTAAGACATTAATGCGCCACAATTGAGTGAAATGACATTTGAAGGGAAGTATATGCTTGCACGAATATATTCCTGGTCTGTGTCTGCCCGAAGATTCCTACAGAGATGCCTCTATGAATTTATTAACCTAAAATGGTCATAAGCGCCAACGTCGTTTGTGAGCAATACAGAAAAAAAACTTTTTGTCGTTGTTAAGATGTAGGGGGGCATTTACAACCTGGAGTAATGGCCAAGGGGATGCTGTGTAAAAAAGTTTGACAAACGCTACCCTGGCTTGAGCGCTGCAGCCGGTCTGAATTAAATGCATTGTTCATTTTCCCGCTCATTAAATAGGATGAATGTGCGTCTTGCACAAAATTGTGCCGCCGCCCATCAGACGCCTGAGTATATTATCATGACATATTCAAGTAATTACGAATGATTCACGGAAGCCCGTTCTCGTACGCGCACGGCTTTACTGGATTTTTGAACGTGGGCACGGCAACTGTAGTGGATAAATCAAATCACTTTTTGATTACGACGCTAAGCCCCGCGCTGTCACGCGCCCGTTACGTGTAGTTATTCATCGGTCGAACAATAATTCTTACAGTGTACCTACCGCCTGTAGGCTCTGGATCTAGTCGACCGACGTACTCGGATTATCGCGACCCGTACAAGGGAGTGAAAGAGATGGCGAAACAGATCGACGCCAAACACGTCACGGTGGAGACAGTCATCGGCAGAGGTGAGACTGCTTCTCGCCCCATATAAATACTGTAGATGCAGACATGTAGTAGTTTGTAAACCTATTTGAAGGAAATTAATGCAAGTCCGAGCTCTCACGGTTATTTATTACCCGTTCACGGTAGACGTACCTGATAATTATGACGTCATATGACATTGTGTTTGTGACATTGCACTGCATTCTTGATACAGTCTCATATATTTTGCCGTTAGTAGCAAACCATTTAGTTTTAGATTGTCATGTAATTTTGTTTCCTGATACTTTTACCAGGGGAATTCGGCGAGGTGTGCAAAGGCAAGTTACGAGAAAACAACCAGTTTACAATTGTCGCGATCAAAAGATTGAAGCAAGAGGCGACTCATGCCGACCAGACAACGCTGTTGCGAGAAGCGTGCACGATGGCTCAGTTCAAGAACGCAAACATCCTGCAATTGAAAGGGGTTGTCATGAAAGGTATGTTGAGATGTCTGATATTACATAGCAGGAGTGTACCAAATATGTATGATTTAGGCACGTTTGTCATGTTCGACCCAAGCGAATCCGCCATTCTTATCAGTGTCACGCGCACATGTAGTGACTCACGAGAATGCAGCGATTGTTTTAAATTCGTTTATAGCCTACACAGATAGCGATTGCGTACCAAAACAATAACTCAAGTCAAACAAGCGTTACGTGCACCTCGTATTCTCTAGTATGGCTGTTCGAACGCTCTGAGAACTGCTAGAAAATCTGCCTGAGGTGATTCCACCGTTAAAGCGAATTCACATACTACCCATGGCGTAATTGTGGTAACTTCTGTCTTCTCACGATTGCTTTGTGACACGGGCTTGAGTGGCTATTCATTGTTGGCGCTAGGGATTACTTATGTGCCGCGACTTCGCATATCATATCCGCCTTATGAATATCACTTACACCTGCTTTATACGCTATATTACGTTGCCACGTTTTTAAAGCTATTACCGCGTCAGTCAACGGGCACGCGGCGTATTGCGATGTGCTTCTTTCAGCATCTTTTATATGCTCCGCTTATATTGGAAAACTGGAAAATTTCAAGTTCCAGCTCAGTCGTGATCCATACCGTCGCCGTGTGATGCTATGTATACAATCCAGCATTCCTACCCATGATCTATTTGACTTTGCCAGACAGACTGACGAATTTGACCTAGAAAATGCGGATCAGCTTGACTCGTCAAGTCATAACAAACGCTTGGCTTCACGCATTCGTGGCTAATACCTAACAGCGGGACTGTACTATTCTTTTGCATAAACCTTACCGAAATCTTCAAGTATAGGCCATAGTTTACATTCGTTTTTAGCCGCAGATAGTCGGAAACAATATCAAAGATAAGTAAAGGCCAATTATTTCAACAGTGACACCACTCTATACAAAAATAATCCACGAAAATTATTTGAATAAAAAAACTATGCAAAGCTGGCAAACTAGTCAGTCACCTTTCTTAACCTTTGCCTTATATCCAAGATTGTTGAGCAGAATTTCAGGAATGCATGGATTTATGCCATATCCATTATACTTACAGGTGTGCCGACAATGATAATTTCGGAATATATGGAAAACGGTTCGCTGGACAAGCTACTCCAGGTAAGATGCATTGCATAATTTGAATACTGTATATACATACTGTAATAGAATATGTTCGCAATATCCCGTAGCGTCAATATCGCGTTGCGATTTCAAGGTTAATATTTAACTTTCAATACATGGAACACGATTCGCGTGACAACCTGAATTGACCATCCGTCCTAAATCCATATACGTATTGATATGATAGACTTTGGAATGCGGTAAGCCTGTATAGTCACTGTATTGAAATGTCGTAAATAGAACTGTCTGGGCCCGTCGTCGTCTATCATGTTCACTGCGAACTTTGTCGTTACCTGTCAGGTCTAGTGTGTCAATTTGAATATCGCCATTCAAGACCACACGCATATTTTTGTCAATTCGGTCGATTATTATCGCTAATATCGCGATCGTAAGGAATAACCGACACTCAGGCATAAGCATAAGCATGGATGTTTTATCAGATTTGATAAATGCCAAGCCATTTAAAGACACAATGAGACAATATCAGCTTCTTTTGTTTCAATGCCCGGAAGTTTATACATTCCGCCAATAATAAATATATTCTCCCGCCGTGTATAGGTGAAGCGCGGGGACTTTTCGACAATGCAACTTGTGCGAATGCTTCACGGAATCTCAAGCGGTATGCGGTACTTGTCAGACATGCAGTACGTCCACCGGGACTTGGCTGCGCGGAACATACTGGTTGACGGCAATTACGTGTGTAAAATCGCTGACTTTGGGCTTTCGCGCAATATTGAAAACGACCCGCACGCCACGTACACCACCCAGGTGAGATTGCGTTGATCTACTTGCTTTGATACGTTACGCGCATTGCTTCTACAATGCGTACCGTACACTCATGGTAGTAGGCCATGGTACACCCTGTATTTCCATAAATGTTTTTCCGATATCCTAAAATTGTGTTTGTCAGTGCCTCGCCGCCGAGGTAAGCAAAGATTTTCCAGGATGTTTTCGTAAATAATTATTGTGGATATGATTTAATTTATACTTGTAAATATTTATGTTAAGATATGCATCTTTAAGAGCTGCTAGCCTAATCAGAATTTAGCAAGCTTATTGCTCTCAGGAACCCGTCATCGTATTCAAACTTGCTGGGGTGTAGTTCGGTCTTGGCCTGGGTAGCCTACATAAGATTGCTGCAACGAAGGCCAGCATATATTTGGTCTGGCTAATGCTTGCGGTTTAGTAGAATTCCTCTGCCTGTCGTGCGGAATGCTGGTGATAATAAAGCTGACTTCGCCAGCATATTTAAGGCGCGGTTGCCCGATTTGGAATTGTGACGGATATTTGTCCATTTGTGAACGCCTTGCTGGCAGATGGTGTCTACCAGTAAGGCAGGCTGCTGTCGAGTTATTGTTTGGGGTATTCATGGTGTCTTCTATTTTTCATTCCGATTCCGTAGCTGCCCACTATAGTTTTATGCCGATCTTGTGTATTTCCTTCCGTATACGATTCTTCAAGATTGGCAACAGTGGTTGTGCGTTTCAGGGTGGTAAAATTCCGATCAGATGGACCGCCCCTGAATGCATACGCTTGAGGCAGTTCACGTCAGCCAGCGACGCGTGGAGCTACGGGATAGTAATGTGGGAAGTAATGTCTTACGGGGAGAAGCCATACTGGGATATGACCAATGAAGATGTGACGGAATCAATAGAGAATGGTTTCAGGCTGCCTGCGCCTCAGGTAGCTATATAGTTTACTTTTGTTGTGATTGTAATGTGGTCTTATATGATATCAGCTGTTTGTATATTGTTACGTACTTGCGTTTTTGGGCAAGCGCATGCATATGGCCCGATCAGGTTGGGTTTCGGATGTATTATATATGCGTTGAATAATCCAATCTGTCACAAGTTCGAGAGCACTTGCCTCTGTCGTTACTTGAAGCAGAGTAATCAAAATCGCCACAAACCGTGTTTATACTATTACTCATATTCGGACATCATCTTGAGAAAAAGTGGTATTTCATCCACTTACAACCATACGTAGGCTATTCTGTTATAATTTTGTATCGCTATCGCTATTTGGTGATGTCCGAAACTGCTTATATACTCCCGATTGTTGTGAAGGAATAACAACACCCAATCGTTTATTCAAGGGCTGCCCGCACCTGTTGCATCGGTTGATGCTCGATTGCTGGTCGTACGACAGCAGTGCCCGGCCCACGTTCCGGGAAATATTCGTTCGTTTGAAGAAGTTAATCAATCAACCGGAGCTGCTCGTGGACTGCACCATACCCGGATCAAGGTATGTACCGTTAAACGTCAACACATCGTGCTATATAGCTATTTTAAGTTTCCTGGTATTCTAAACCTCATCTACCAATGCATTCCAGTGCGGAGCCGAACTTCGATGCATTGCCGGAGATCTCTAACAGGACGTTAACTGTCGGGCAGTGGTTGGAATACTTGAAACTAGGTTCTTACAGCCAACGATTTCAAGACCAAGGAATTCGTGATCTATCCGAAGTTGCGCGCTTATCCGTCGAGTAAGCAATCTATTATGATTTTGGTCTGGAGTCCCAATATCCTCTACCTACGTACCTATTCTCCCGTAGCGTAGACGCGTGCCCCGCGATTGACCATTGTACGTAGCCAGGCGAATGTCAACGGATCGTTGGCAATGAATATGTCGTATACAAACAACGATCAATAAAACCCGCGATCATTCATGCTCATTTCGCGACGAATGGAAATTGTACGTTGAACGATAGGTGGCTATCAAAACTTTCCAGCCTATGAATCATGCGTCGCTAATTCTTTACATACAACAAGCTAGGATGCGCTTCTCCAACTGATTCGAGTAAGATATGCTGGCATGCGACTTGGCGATTTATTACAATATATGGATATATATAATATCACCGCTTGAGACGATGAGCCATGAGATATTACGTCACTGTACGAATTTAGTCACTCGTGAACGCGTCATGTAAGCCATATTTGATCCTAGGGATAAAGTGAGGCATTGTCGTGAAATATATGCTGGTGACACTCTCTGACCTGATTTGAAATTTCGGAAGAACGCTTCTAGTAAAACATTTTGAAACACTGAAATTGATTTCAGTTTCAACATGTTGTTGTTGTTGTTCAAAGTGAGCTATTCTCCTGTGTCCAATATCACTATTCCTCACTTGCTGATACGGCTGATACATTTGAGCGAATCCAATATCTTTCCACTATATACCGACAATCCTGATGGGAGGTGAAGAAATAACAGCATGCATCAAAGGGAACTAATAATAATTGGTCCACCCAAAGATGCAGCACAGCATTAATAACTTCCCTAAATTTTCGAAGACACCCCTGCATCAACTCTACCGGTGAATCTGATCACATGGGCTGAGAAAGGATAAATATTTCATAGTAAGATATGAAAGTGTGAAACTATACTAATATTAATCGACGAAATTCACTCATGAACATGAAAAAGATTTCGCGCTTCGCGCGACTAAAAACGATTCCATGTGGCTAATCATAACGTGACTATAGTGACTACTCACGATTTCGGTGCGCATGGTAAGCCGTTATGAGTAAATAGGTTAGTCCGGAGTACACTGGCAATAGACAAGGACAGTTTGACGTGGGTATTTGGCCCCAGTTAGTTCATTACGATTTTTTTTGTGGTAACTATGCCCATCCCCATGTTAAAGAGCACAGCGGTGTACTGGCGTGGAGTTATCAAAACGTGGTTGTTAAACTGCGTTGCATATTTTTATCTCGATAATGCAATGATGCGGCCCGCGGCCTCTACGAATTATTCAAAAGTGGCCAGCGACCCGTTTTGAGTTGGCGACCCCTGCTCTAAACGTATAGCCTCGCTCCATATCTGTTCTGTAATTACCTAGGATTATGATCTTCATCACTAAAAGAATATTGCGAGGAGAGGAATTCTGTTAACCATTCCGTGTGATATCACCACTTCTAAATTATAATTTAAGCTCCCAACTCTCACCCACCCATGTCAAATATTATCGCGCTCGAAAGATGGTAAACTGACCGTCCCCAAACCAGAGGTGGTAGAAGTAGTCATCGTTGGTTGGTATAGAAGTACAAGTAACGTCAGAACTAGAGACTTCAAGTAAGTAAAAAACGTAACTATTATAGGTCTAGTTTTGCCTAAAAAACTGAAAACTGGTAACAGATTAGGATTGTTTGAATATCATGAATACTTGAATAAGTATAATGCAAGTCGGCAAAACCTACTTGGCGTACGTCGGACAGTAGAAGTATGCTACTAACACATAAATGTCTTGTCATAGTGGGGTGGGCGCTTATAGCCATTGTTTCACACAAAAAAGCATCGGAAATGCTAACCCTGGGCTATGTACAAGTACATGGTACAACCCTTAGAACTCCTTCCATTGATTCTGAACTTTCTCATTTCAAGGGACATGGAACGGTTGGGCATCGACCAAGACGTACACCGCACGCGATTGCGGAGCGGTATCGAAACGTTGCAACATTCGCTGATGGTCGCTCGCAATTCCCTGTCGCCGCAACACGGAACGAATTCCCGCGATGACCTGGAGCACAGCGTATCGTGATGAACTGCAAAATCGCCACATATTGAACCAAGCTTCTGGCCGCGCTGCTGCGAACGGCTTTGCAGAGATAGTGCGATTCGGGAAGGGGCTTTACTAGGCACGGTTAGCGAACTCACTGTGATGCTGAGCATATTAATAGTGCCTTACGTTTCATTACCGCCTTTAAAACAGCGCCTTAGGGGAACTATGTGTATTGTGTATATATTTGATATGTAACACGATGGATTCAGTAAGAACACGCATACTCATTGTGCTTGTGCCGTTGTCCAAACGAGCTGTGCTAGGAAGTGCTTTCGTGTCGCCAATCATTTCTTCTCGTTGACGAGATGGAGTATAGAGCTCAACCATTCTTTCGATCTGTTATATTTCATTGTGAGACTGATCGTTTCCTACTTTTTTTTCACTGTCACATTGCGGAAATAAATTAAGTCGTTTTCTGTAACTCTTCTGTATCGTGCGTGATGTTTGGAGCTGGGTTTGGATTGTTTCTTCGATCAGGTTTTGTCAAGCCAATTGCGGGCGTGTTGCACTCCGTCAAAACATGCACCCTCCATGTTATGTCGAAAACGTAGGCCCTCTTCATATGTCTTGTAACAATAGGGGTGCTATTGCGAAGGTGAAATTGAGAATATTTCCTCGGACACATGAGAAATGTCTTCAATCTTCGGCGATTTGCTTTCCGGCTTTCGCGATTGCGAGATGACGTTCTTTGCAAGTTTCAACTATTTTAAAGCCTATGTGCGGTCAGGTTCCCTATAGGTCTTCAATAATAATTAATAAATGCCTCCTAAACGTTGGTGATGAAACAGTAAGGAACACTCGTAAACCATTCGGTTGCCCGACATATCAGCATGCGACACAATGGAAAACGACAGTTTAGCATGGGACACTTTAGCATGCGTCACTTCAGCATGTGAATTTATAGCCCCAAAACTAACCCGAAACATAGCCTGAAACAAACCGCTATATATATCCTATAACCCCAAGCCTAAACTCAGCCCTAACCCACCCGAACCAGTCATTTAACCCACGTGCTCATGTGTCGCATGCCCAATTGTCGTATGCTCATATGTCCACGGACCAAACTATTCAAGTAAAGTCCACGCAACTGCATTTGCATGTGTAATATGAATTGGTTATATCGTCGGAGCTTTTTGTCAGCCAGTCGTCAATGACCGCATTCAAAATAGCAAGGTGGATCTTGGTGTCTGTAATGCGAAAATGTAATGGATGAGTCACAGATTGATGCATTTGCATTCAGTTACCTTGATACAGGGCCTATATCAATTGACAGTAATGACAATTTCACTCGTAAAAATGATTCTTATCCATCCAAAAACTACTATAGACTTGGATAAATTGGAAGCGTAAAATTAAGTACCGTAGTCGCGCATAAAAATCAGGAGTGGACTTTAAAGAAGTCTAAATCCACATGAAATCGACTAAATGGCAAGAAGAACAATACTTGGGTCTGTCCGGTCTGCCTAAGAAGAAGAAGAAGTAATTCAATATTCTCATATGTTGCGATTTGATACTACTGGAGGGCCAGATACCGATATATATCTTTATTGATGTATTGTATATACATTTTTTGGGGGGGGAGATTGGGAATTCTGTTATGACGCGGTAGGTAGCTAGGTACTACGCAGTGATAACGTTTAAAATATAGCTAAAATAATGATTAATTATTTCTGCCGTTGTTGAGCACTTTGAAGATTCATCACAAATCAAACATTGTTCTACCGGGAATTTCATCACTATATACGCTTTATACGAGAATGAGACCGGTATCACGCGACTCAAGATTGAGCCGGATTATGCAACGGGCAACACAAAACTGATCTGTTTTATGTCTATCGGCTTAATAAGCATACGTAGCCTACTAAAATAGCTGTTATTATTGTTATGAAAAATCAGTATGCATGTATTTCCTGTAGTTTTCAAAGTAGATGAATGGATTTGAATAATGCTACTTAGAATGATCAGCTGTTAAGGTGTGCCGTTATTATTCAACCCATATTCGTGCCATATTGTTAAGACCTGTGGTTGGATTCAACCGGTTTGTATCGGATCTATAGAACCCCTCAACGAACCGGTTAGCATTACTGGTTACCAGAGGTGGTCAGTAACGAAGTATACTTCTACTTTTTTGAAGTACTCACGTAGTTTTCCGCTACTTGAGTACCTACTCATGTAGATCTGATTTCCCACGACTTCTACTTCGTAATATTTTGTGATCTACTTACTTACTTTTTGCTATTTTCAGTTTGTCAAGTAGAAGTAGTTTAATCCTCCAATCAGAAAGATTGCCTGAGGAATTTTGGGGCTTTTCTCACGGTATATCAACATTTAATTTTCATAAAAGTTGAGTATAGCCTAGAATTTTCGCCGCGCTTCGCCGCGCTTCGCCGCGCTTCGCGCCCAGGGAATAATATGATCTCACGAAAGTATCGGTGAATATAATTTAGGTAGGGGGTGGCGTGGTTCCATTCACACCGCATTGTCGCCCATTTGAAATATTTCATCACGGTAAATATGGCCCATCATAACGTTTGAAACTACCATTTCGCAATCTAGCATTTATCTATCATATCGTAATCTAGCAGCCCATGGCGTGTCCTAATCTGAGAAAGTGGACTCTGACTTTTTGTTAGCTTTACACCTATTTTGGCAGACCACTGTCGAAACTTTCCGGACAAAAGACATGAAATATATTTTCCGCATTTTGGAAGTAGTATTTATATTTTTCTTTCAATTCGCAGTGTCAAATTTTGAGTTCTAATTAGTTTCAGTTCTTTTGTCTGAAGAATACATACATGTTGAAGTATAAAAGAAAGTGTAGCAATGTCTCTATTTTCCGAAAATAAA
The DNA here is from genome assembly GCA_000444245.1 of Botryllus schlosseri. Lineage (NCBI taxonomy): Eukaryota > Metazoa > Chordata > Ascidiacea > Stolidobranchia > Styelidae > Botryllus > Botryllus schlosseri. Next base: position 15,709 of record ATSW01001171.1, read on the forward strand.
GCTACACTATATGGTCTTTTGACGATCAGCCATATTTTTATATAAACGTTTACGTATCGCGCAAAGTGTTAACACCGTATCCGACAAGACTTATCCGTGTTGCTCTTCGGCCAAACTACGGGCCTTATAATATGGGGGAGGACGCCATACCATGACATTTTCTAAATCGGAGTGTTCGAGGAAACAGAGGATCAGTATCGCATTCCCATATCAATGCTATCATATTCATCCCATGATGCAAACGAATACGTATGCAGTCGAAAATTTATACCTCCTGGGATGCATCAATATGAATTAAGCTCTGCACCTTTCGCATAGCTCATTTTTCAGCTTTTGACGGTCCATGCGGAGGAATTGCGATCGTTTTCACAATTACTTACTTAGTAGATTTAACGTCAGTCAATTCTACTTCTACTTCAAATAGTTTTAGGCAGATTTTAAAAGGACTACTTATCGTACTTGAGTAGATTTTTGCGTCGCTACTTCTATTTCTACTTTAGTAGCTTTCTCGACTACTTTGACCACCTCTGCTGGTTACTGCCAATCACTTCTTGTAGCAGATGTATGGTTGCAAAGTTTCAATTTTGTGATATAACTGGCCGGCAAAAAAATTTGAATCCGACCACTGGTTAGGACTATATGCATTTCTCGCTTGCCTAAGGTGTAAAACAGGTAAACGACACTTTAAAGTAACTAATTGTACTTTCACATCTTTCCAATGAAAAAAACAAGTCAAATAATACACCAAGCGTTATGGAGATGTATTTCAAGGGTGTAATGGGTGTAATACCTGTACCACGTTTTTGGGATTTCGTGGGGTGTTACACAAAACAGAATCAATCCCTGAGGTGTATCTTCATAAGAATTGGTGTATTTGATTCATTTTCACGTACTGGAAGGGTGTGACAGCACAATTAGGTGCCTGGAAATTCCGTATATCTGTTTTACACCAAATCGGCGAAATACAGAGTTTCCGTTTACAGTGTAGGTAGGGTTACCGTATTTTCATGGCTAAAATTCCGGACACTCTGTAGCGCCCACTAGCGGGTTTGATGATGAGGTGTGAACACATTGCGGTATGAACAGTGAACCCATTGTCAGTCAATATGACGTCACATTAGCAAAACTTCGCCTATCGACTGTATACAGGAGTGGGTCGGTGGTTTTGAATTGGACCATCTCTAATATGAGCTCTGGTGATTGCTTGGGTCTGCAACAGATTTCCTCACGGGTCGGATGAAATCGTCTGGTGGACCTTATCCGGTCCGCCGGTCTTATGTTTGTATCAGTATCAGTTTATTACTATATTTTCATCATTTCAAAACACCGCGAAACTGCGATACAATGAAAAGAAACGACTTCGAGCATAGTCTTTGAATTCAAACACCCACCTTGGCCAGGCGAAGTAGAGAAGACGCATGCACTGCACACAGAATGGAAAGTAAAGGAGCCCTGCTATACCGTTGGGTCGGTGCGATTATCTGTTTGTGTTGCAACCAGGTTCGAAACAACATTTTTTCAGCCGCCTTTCGCCCCCCCCAAAAAAAGCACTGATCGTGGGCGCACGATAGGGTAACAGATGCGCAACGTCTCTGGGGTCTTACTATATGCATCTGATTGTTAAATTTTGTGAATGCATGAACTTTGTCAATAATATTGGTTCTTCCATATATTACTATAAAATACACCAGCAGGTTGAGACCGGTGGTTTCCAACCTTTTATCGTCGCGACCTCATTTCCAATTTGAAAATGTTCCGTGGTCCATCTCAAAAATTGATAGGCTGGGTTAGGACTGGGGTTATATCTAGAGTAGGGTTGCCATACGTCCGGAATTTCCCGGACATGTCTGGAATTTCACTGACAAATCTGCGTCCGGGAGGAATTTCTAAAATATGCCTAAATGTCCGGAATTTTGAAGGCTCAAAAGTTTTTCAAGGCTCAAAAGTTTTTCAAGCAGATTTATGCTATTCAAAATTGTTCCTCACGCCGCGCGCGAGTTAATGCAACGTATAATGATATTAGTATGCTGGGTACCAGGCACCACCCTCGCTAAAAATGAAATCAAAATCAATATAAATAACCCTCATTTACTGAAATAAGTCTGATTGCAATCGCAATTATAAGCTGACGGTATATTCCTAGAGTTGGTTAAAGCCGATTGGATGCTGCAGTCACAGACAGTGGTTCCAAATCTTGGGGTTCGTTCACCTTTATCTGAAGATCGCGATGATGTTGGGCGTAATCAGCTTCCTAGGCCGTGAGTAAGTTTGGACAAGCTGCATTTTTTTAGTAATCAGCTTATCAAGTTTGCCACGGAACATTTCCAAGTTGGAAATGAGGTCGCGTCCGTAAAAGGTTGGAAATCACCGGATGTGCAACCTGCTGGTGCATTTTATAGTAGCCTACAATATTATTGACAGAATTCATACATAAAATTTAACAGCCAAGTGCATACAGTAAGTGCCCAACAAGTTACTCGACTACCCTATGGTGGGCCTAAGATCAGTGCTTTTTTGGGCGGAAGGGGGCAGACAAAACGTTGTTTCGGGCCTGATTAAAACACATAAACAGATAGCCGCACCGACCTAACAGTATAGCAGGGCTGTCAAACACAATCCTGACAGGCCAGACACGTCCCGCCAGATGATTTCATCCGGCCCATGGAGGAATCTATTGCAGACCCTAGCAAGTAGCAATCACCAGAGCTCTCACATTACAGATGGCCCACTTGATGACTTATGTTCCACTCCATTCCTGTATAGTGTATCTATACCAGGGGTGGGCAAACTACGGCCCGGGGGCCGCATGCGGCCCGCAACACCATTTTGTGCGGCCCGCAAGCGTGTAAAGAAACTTATTAAAAATATTGATAAAACGCGTATTAAAAATCGAATTAATGCAGGGACTTGATTAAACTTTTTCGTAGTATATTCTCCAGGATTTAAGGCAGTGGTTCTCAAACTGGAGGCGTGAAAACATCTGGAGGGGGGCGCGAAGCTGAACTCAACTGAAAAATTTTTTCGCGCTTCGCGCGATTTACATGTAATTCATAATTATATGCTCTGCATTTAAGTCTGAATTTCACATTTAAAAATCTCTCATCCACAGTCGTAGCCTTCCATGCCATCAAACTACCCGTTAGGTTGGCTAGCATCTTGGTTGCGTTTAGTGATATGACGATAAGAGGGACGCGAAATATTTCACCATCATAAGGGGGGGGGGGCGTATCTTAAGAAGTTTGAGAATCACTGTTCGAAGGTAAATACTTCCTATAATATTTTTTATGTTTAATTTCTGGCGCGAGAGCCCGATCTCAAGGCCCACGCAGTTTGAAAGGTTTCAACTGCTAAACATCACAGATATCCTAAACGAGATTGACATAATTCGGATCACGAGCAATGTTCCCTCTAACCTGCGCACGTGCGCAAATGCGCAGTGCTGAGACGGTCTCTGCGCACAGAAATTCTAAGTTGCACACAAAAATTCCTAAGTGATGACCTTTTTTTTAGTCGTTACGCACCGTTTTCCAAGGGTCTGCGCAGTGAGTTGTTGAGTGTGCGCAGACTCGTAAAAAATTAGAGGGAACATTGATCACGAGTATGATTTCAGATTGGCCACTCCAGTTTTACTCATTTCAGTGAGAGAGAGAGAGATATGATATTCTTTTTCGCCTGCACCATCGAGATGCT
>ATSW01001173.1:0-14027 GCA_000444245.1 Botryllus schlosseri
GTGAACGCGAACCTTTTTGAAAGGTTCTGTGTGAACACGAACGTGAACCTCATGACGTCACGTGACGTCATATTGCTAATCCCAACCCTATTTTTCAATGAAGTGATAGCGTATATTAATGTATACGATACCTAGCGAAGACTCGGGCCACATAATGTCACAATGCTGAAGTGCATATTGGCGTTTTAAACGTCGCTTAATGTATCAACTGAGGCAATCAAATGATATAATACTTCCATAAAATCAATATTATCCGTCGCTTTGCCAACAATTTCGATGAGGACTTGCCATGGAATATATGCTTACGCCTTAACAGTCTGGGCCAGACCGGACAATGTAATCAGCTTCTGAGTATTGCTACATTGATTTTGAGCAGAGTGTAAAACAGGGTTTCTAGACTTGCTACCGATATTATCCCATTAATAAGTTATACAGTGGTAGCCAACACCCCAGTCGCACGTTTTTTTATGATACAATAAACATAAACATCATTCGCTGACTACATGTAGTGTATTTCGCTCGTGACGTTGTGTGATTGCGAGTCGAGCTCTAAACAGAGAGTCGCTAAATATTCACAAACGGAAATCAGGATATTTGGAGCAAACTTTTATAACAAAGCAAGTAAAATTTTTGAGATTGTCAAGGTGCATATTCGTTTTGTGTTGATTTTTTCTGCTGCCAGCGGCATGCACAGAGTGGCCCGCAGTTGAAATGCAATAAATTTGTACTGAAGATGTCATAATGAAGTGAAAATTGAAAATATATACGAAAAAGGTTCACAGTGCAGAACCTATCAAGGTTCTGTTGTGAACGCGAACCTCTGAATTTCCGAGGTTCACACACAGAACGCGAACGTGAACCTCACGTTCACACCATCCCTACTAGTCACTAGTCAGCCTTCAAGGTTACCAGACCTCGACCTGATGTGTCAACCTCGCCTGCATCGATACATGCGTCATTCATTTGCATCGCTATAGTCGTTTTATATTATCCCTAATTTCTTTCCATTCAGTGTGCATGCCATTTGTTTACATCGCCCAGGCCCAGGTGTGTGTCCGATTTTAAAGACTACTCCAAGTCGTTTCGACACCTTCCTATCTTTTCATTGTATGGTAGTCTTGTGGTGGTTTGAAATAATAAAATTAATAATAAACTGATACTGATAGTGATGCTGAATCGACTGAGATTTAGGGAAGCACATCTTAAACTTCCGCTTCATTCTAGACATCGAACTCGGCATGTTGCGTTCGCCTCCTTCTCTTCACGATCTTTTCCTCGGTTCCGATGATCAGTTACGGAATGGTGTGCTTGAATCTGGCGACTCCGGTCATGCGAGAAATGTACAACGAATCCTACATGGTGAGACCTTCCGGGATATACTCATGTAGAAATTCATGACGTTACCAATACCCATAAGTTGGATGCCTGGCAATGATTCTTGCTTTATGCGCTTTGTTTGACGCCACGAACAGATTTGGACAACTCGAAATGTTTCTGCTTTTTTTAAATAGGATATAATTAGAGTTATAGCTGCACGGCTTTCTCCAAATTGGACTAAAATTACAATTATTGAGACGGAGTATTTTTTCCAGATTAGATTAGAATTGTAATTCCTGAATTCGAAAATACTATGAAATTGAATCAAATTCAGTTGATATCAAACCAGAGTTGATTGTCATGAGCACGAGAATAGCAAATCTCTGTACACCAAGCTGGACTCGTTTCGCACAATACAGTTGTCCTGCAGCATTTTCGGGAACACCAGAAGTTATAGTATAATTAAAATGCGAGCATACAGACATTTCACAGATTAGATTAGACTTGGAGTACCGGTATTTCGTCCTATTAAATCTATTTAGAAACCGAGAACAATCTAGTTTCCCGAGTCTGAAAACGAATCCAGCTTTTTCATCAAATATTCCTCGCAGGACCGGCGCGGCATCCCGATGTCCACACAGCAATGGAACTCCCTCCGATCCTTGACCGTAAGAATCTTCCTGATCGGGGCTTTTTTCGGCTGCTTTTTGGTGAAGGCTTTCCTGTCCTGCCTCACGAGAAAGAAATGCCTCCTCGCCGCTCATTATATCAACGTGATCGGGGGAGCCATTACTTGCACCACTGCTGGTCTCACTAGAGCGTACGAGCCCATCATAATCGGGAGGTTTATCACTGGAATTGGGAGTGGAATGTCTTTTGGTGAGTAGTTTTCGTTTCATTCAACAGTACAGGAAATTTTCAGCTTTTCCGTGTTATATTGGAATTAGAATCATAGCTACACATTTTTATTTTTCAAACTAAATCAGAATTAGAGTTACCCAATTCTCAAAAACTAGAGAATTAAATTGGATGCAGTATTAGAAAGAAATATTAAAAAATCAAATTCATTTCGTGTCAAATCAGATTTCATTATCCTAAGCACGACAATGACAAATATTTGTACATCGAGCCTGACTCGCTTCGCACCATTAAGTTCTCCTGTAACATTTTCAGGAAAACTAGACATTATATTAAAATTAAAATTACGGAATAGGAACATTTTCCGAATTGGATTACAATTATTTTCCTAGCATTTCGCTCTAATTAGTCCAATGAGACTACAGGAATTATCTAGTTGACAACCTTTTCTGCTATGCGTACCGGTATAAAACTGAATCTTTGACTCGTGGTATATACAGACGAGCTATGCATACGCATACCATGAGTGCATGATGAGCATATGCCACTGGACAAGGAAGGTACGGATATAGCCTTGTAAGCAATATTCCCTCTACTGTTTCACGAGTCTGCGCGCCCTCACCAACTCACTGCGCGGTCCCTTGGACAACAGTGCGCAACGAGTAAAAAAAAGGTGTTCAAATTGGCGTTCTTGTGAGCTGCTTAAATTTTCTGTGCGTAGAGACCGTGTCAGCACTGCGAAATTGCGCACGCGCGCAGCTTAGACTGAACAGTGCTTGTACGGCTTTCTAAGTCTTGCACCACCCTTCTATACCATCCCGGTAATGCAAGAGAGCCAAGTGGGGAAGTCACGGATACCAGTGATACCAATCAGGTCTTTGGCCTGACCCGGCCGGAAATTGAACCAAGGACCTACCGACCGAGAAGTCGGACGCTCCACCATTACGCTATCTTATCGATTATTCATTATTTAATGTGATTTCAGAGGATCTAAGCAAACAATAAACTTTTGTAATTGGACCTCTGCTAAAAATAGTTGAGTGGTCCTGCCCTAGACCCTACCCCAACACATCCCAGAAAGATGATACCAGTAAACAGACCCCACTGCATCCCTGGAATATATCTCCGTAAGAATTGGTGTGTTTCACCCATTGGAATATCTGTGATTTACGACTACGCTATGGTACAATATTAGCGAAACGAGTGTGCACTCACACCCAAAGGGTTGAAAAGGGTGCGACACGAAAAGAGAACCTAACTCAGAATTACATCGCGGGAATAACTCCTACTTGCTTGCCTGCATACCTTCCTACGTTCCTACATGCATTCATGATTGGGATTAAAATGCTGTACTCGATCCGTACCACGGTATACGTCCTAGGTATAGGCTCTGATTTCGTGTGCCGTGGGTTCATATTCACACCCGTCATTAGAGCTGGTACATGGGTGGAAATGCACACTCTTCTAAGGCTGTGGAAATCCGGTTAACACACCTATTTTGCACTCATGTATTTTTCAGCACAGGTTACCGACCACTATTTCGTAGGATTCGAGCAGATGACCTCCGCCTGTGATTCATTTTCATGTCGCAGTTCTCATAATTGTGTAATGTCGATGTTAACTCCGTCGTTCTTAAGTTCACAGTCGGATTTGCGCGGGGGATATAGTTAAACAAACACCAGTAACACGAAACATACCAATACTGGCAAGACGTATGGCTACGGGCGGTGCGGCGCTTTGATAAATACATGCGCTAATGTCGTGTTAAGCATAGATATACACTGACTGTCCGACTCTATCGTGAATTAAAAGCTTCCGTATAACTGACGTCAAGCCAATAAACAAACAAACATTCTCGATTAGTGTAACATGTTTATTTAATAGTTACCTATTACTACAATTCGATGTTTCTAAATTACAATGAGATTACTGTAAGCATTTTAGGATTTTTTAACAAAAAGGCATCGCCGATATACATCATGCGTACTTGGACAACTAGATAATTCTCGCTGTCTAATTAGATTTATTAGGGCGGAATGCCAGTTTTCATTTGCTCCTATTCTAAGTTTATTCACATTAGTGAATGTTTTTATGCTATAATTTTAATTCTTATCTAATTTCTAGTTTTCCTGAAAATGCTACAGCAGAACTGTATAGCGCGAGACGAGCGAAGCTTGCTGCCATACATTTTACATAGCATGCTTATGAGAATGAAATCAAATTTTATTCTACTTTTACTGCTATACTTAACAGTTTTTTACGCAAATCTAACTTCGTTTTTACGATTAATCTTTTGTAAAGTAAAAATATGGGTTTTTGATAGGCTCGCATCGCTTTTGTGAGTTAAAGTAGCGTGACACCTGGACGAAATAACCACGGTAGTAGTGTTTTCGTTTTTTTAGGCAAAACTCGGCCTAAAATTCATACTTACTTTCAAATCTACATTTGTACAATTCTACATGTACTTGAGTAGAAATTTACGAAGAAATCTACTTTTACTTGAGTATCAACGATGACTACTTCCACCAATTATTACGTTTTCAGTATTGGTTCTGATCATTGTGGCCGAAATATGCGTGAAAGCCAGGCAGCAAATCTACAACAGTCTGATTGGCGTCGCCCTCGCAGTCGGCACCCTGCTTGGAATGTTCTTCGGATGGACAAAGGTGAGATATGATCTGAACAGACTTCGACGGCTAGATGATCATTCTAATTGTATAATTGGACTAATTCGAGCGATGTCGGTAGTGTAAACTAATCTAATTGTGCTCTCATTCTATATCCAATCGATGTATATAGATATGGTTATAATGAAAATGTTATAGGAGAACAGTATAGTACGAAACGAGCGAAGCTTGCTGTACAGGATGTATGTCATTCTCGTGCTCAGAAGAAAGAACGCGGATTCGATATGAACTGAACTAAATTTTAGTTGTATTTCATTCCAATTCGGAATGCAATTTCCTTACCAAATATTTTCAAATTCGGTAATTCCATAACTCTAATACAATTGGGAAAAAACCGTGTAGCTGAAACTATAATTACAATAAGATTAGGAAAAGCTTTAAATTATCTAGATATCCAAATCTGCTCTGAAACCTGTATTTCAAACTGGATTTTCGTATTTTCTAGGTCTTCGGAACTCCTCAACTGTGGCCTCTAATCCCTCTGTTACCGGCGCTCCCGTCGCTAATGTACATTCTGATATCCGTGCCGGAGACGCCGTATCAAGTATTGAAATCCGGAAACCGGTCCCAACTCAGGTTGATGATGAGGAAGCTGAGAGACGGCAGCGAGGTAAGATGAGTGCGAACATAGATAACTAACCAGCACATCGATATGCGACATGTGACTGCACGGTTGGGGAACACAACCTAGCTGGGAATATCTGGTAGATTCGTAAACATATTTGGTTATGTTATAGCTTGCGACCCGGGCGAAAAATTTTATAAAGGCGGTATTGAACAGCTAGAATCTACTGTCGCAATATATCCTAAAATCAGAAAAAGCTCGCGGACAGGGAAAATTTTAAATAAAATTGCGGACCGTTGAACCTTCCGATGTCGGAACTTCCTTTAATGCTGCCTTATTTTTTGTGTTAGTTGTGCTACGTGGTTCTACTGCATTTTCTGAAAGACGAACTGTTAAATTTGTTAGGGAGATTGTGCTTTCCCGGTATTTTAGAAGAAATGAGACTTTGCTGTTTGCTGGCCTTTATTTTACCGCCAAATACCACTAAATTGTACTGTCGAAATGTAATGAATTTTGTTTGAAAAGTCTTCATCATATAACTTTCCTCCTATAACTGGTCTTGGACGAGTTGCAGGGTAGCCTACATGGCAGAGATATCTAAAAGTTCTAGGAGTTCTCGATATTTCGGATTACTTGGAAAAATATGTCTCAAATCTCGAAGACGAAACGTCCAACTTATTGCATTTTGCTAATAGGGTATAGAAGTCTAATACATTTTGTGGACCGACAAGAAACTTGCCACCGATTGGTGACGGAGAATCATTGATCTATGGCGTGATTTCTCGCGTGAACCGTGTTGCCATTTTCACAGGATGCGGTCGACTCGGAGATTCGTGAGATGGTTGGGGAGGAGGAATCGAAATCAAAAGAGCTTCTAGATCTAGATTGCGACATCATGCCGAATCGGAGTTACCGAGATATCACGTTGAAAGAAGCGGTCGGGATTATTCAATACAGGTGGAAATTTACATCACTGGCCACTATACTGTCGATTGAGCTTTGTCTAAATGGAGGTGGTGCAATTTAGATTTAGTCTTAAGGGCTGCGTGCATCCTTTTTGCAGTTAGTCAGGGGCGCTATTTCCGACAACATTTAAAACATCTACCTTCGTGAATGACGACTATTTGGCACTACAAATTGCTTAAATCTTCAAATATGTATGTAGTCAATGATACACGGGTACTATTTCGTGTGTTTTTATGACAATTTTCATCATAAACGCAAGGTAAACTTACGCTAAAACTACTTTCCACCTTTGAAAATCCAAATTGTAAAAAGTTTGTATACTTCACCTAAAAAAACTGTTCAAGCTGAATTGGCATCTAAGGAGTCTTAAAATATAATCACTTGTGCAAGTGGTGCTAAAAAAGATAGTGATACTTCGGTATGCTGAATACCTCTGTATGTGAAATACATGAGATGGAAGTTCTATCGTGTCAGAATGACCATGATCATTTCTACTTCATTCTCACGAACAGGAGGCAATTTTTCACGGTGACATCACTGCTTGCGGGGTTTGCTTTGAGCGGATATAGTTGCGTTATAACGTACTGCGAAACGATGCTCGTGGAAGCCGGATTCGATGGCGTGTCGACCAGTGGAGTTGTTCTCTGTCTGCTTACGTTCCAAGTGATCGCTACGCTGCCCGGAGTAAGAACCTGATTGTCATAATCGAATTTTAGGTTCGATTGAAAGTATTTTGCCGCTGATTGCGGCTATTTGTCGAGAGAAAGAGAGAAATAACAAATCGAGAGGTAGGCCTATTTAGCAAATCAATAATTAACATTCAAATCAATAACATATTGAACAAAAGGCAATTAGGTGAATGTCATATAGGCCTATAGATAGGAACAAAATTGTTAGGAGTAGTCATCTTTTGTACTCAAGTAGAAGTAAAAGTAACAGCTTGAATTTAAACTCATGTACGGGTATAGAAATGCTCATTTCCAAGTACGTCATAACCACTTGAGGACCTAGTGGAAGTAAAACCGATTTCAGTACTACGAAAAAGTACTAGTACTTATTTACTGAGGTCCTCTGGAAAATCAAGTTATATATACAAGATGTTCAATACAACACAGTCATCAAAGCCAAACCATCCAGGCCAGGAACGCCATACTAGAGAAGTCGTTACCCGCATAACTAACTGACAAAATACAAAGAAATATTAACAACAAAGTAAGTAGAAAAAGGCATCATGGAAAACGAAAAGGTATATAGTCAAATATAAAGATCATCATTGCAAATAAAACTTAGCGATACCTTGATCGCAAAGAGTCATAAATCTTTTTGGTACTCACCAGGCAAACTATGGAGTTTGGGGGGTAAGTTATTTCATATACTGACACCAATATAGGTGATTGAATTTTGCACAAACTGGAAGGGACCCCGCCTAAAACACAGTTTCGTAGGATAGGTCTTCTTAAATCAACAATTAAGCGATGCCTGCCGTCACATTTCAGGCTTTTCTTCTTCCCCGGATCGGTTCTTGGTTGCTGCTGATATCTGGCTGTCTCATTACGATTCTCGGCCAGATTCTGATCGTGATCAGTGTCGCCCTGACTCCGGATCAGTCGTGGCTAGCGGCTTTTGGGATAGGAGTATTCCTTCTCGGGTGAGAACGCAACTTAGCCTATGTGATCTGATCACCATGTGCGAATATTTCGTTTTTCGGCCTACATGTATATTGTTTACAGAGATGGTCAACATAGTCAAGAAGGCTACTCAAGTAGAAGTAGAAGTAGCGAATAAAAAATCTGCTCAAGTACGAGTAGAAGTACTTCTTCCATAAGCAACATAAAACTATTTGAAGTAGAAGTAGAATTGACCGACTTTTAATCTACTCGAGTAAGTAAGTAGTCGTGAAAAGGATCGTAATTCGTTCGCGTGGATTGTCAAAAGCTGCAAATTGAGCTATGCGAAAGATGCAGAGCTTGATTCATATTGATGCATACCGGTAGGTATCCAATTTTCGATAGCATGAGCATTCGTCAACATAATTGGATGAAAATGCTACTATTGATATGGTAATGCGATACTAATCCTCCGTTCACTCGAGCAGTCCGTTTTAGAAAATATCATGGTATGGCGCCCTCCCCATATTATAAGGCAATACGGAGAAGTTGTATCGGACAGTGGCGGCTCGTGACAATATCGGGTGGTGGGGCAAGGGCTGCAAGCGACTTTTTATCAAGATGACGTCACAATGGCGTTTTCCAACGTAAACAAGTAACTTAATGATGGTACGGTAACATGAATTTCCCGGCAACAGTGATTTTAACGTATGTGCCACGAGAGGTCCGCTGGTGAGCTGTGACTTGAAGTGTGGTAACTGCGTAAACGGCGTACGGAACAAAGATTCAACACGGTTCATGTTCGCATTAGACCTGACTAATTATCTGCAGANATGGAAATGACTATAACTCGAGAGATAGCGTAAGCCTAATTNGAAAGGTCAACGAATTCGGACAGATACGCAATTGTTATCTNATAGATTGGGCCTGTCCTATTGAATCCAAAACATCATTGTAAAGGACTAAGAATAGCAGCCTCGGAAATTTGGTCTNGGTACAGCATAAGAGATTTTGGCCTTGAAACTGGAGACTGTAACACGACACATACGTTTNNATTACTGTCTTATAGGTCTGCTGCGAAATCGCCTTTGAAAAATNTATTACCGAATAAATACGTGGANGAAAGCCNTAAACTTGGTACACTGTTACATGACATTATCGAGAAGTGGCCTCATGGCCCTTTTCGGTATGGTACACTGTCAAAATTAATGCGAACAGACCAACACCGAATTTTGCGTAAAATTTACTGAGGAATAGGCTGATCAAGTGACGGGGGGTTGTACGCAAATGGCTTGAAGGCCACAATTTCACGGTGAAATTGACATTGGAGAATATACGATCAAAGTAAATATTTGAATGCAAACTGAGAATGATATCATCATCTCACTTAACGTTACCGCAGATACACCGGCTTTTGCGTGAAATCCGCAATGTGTTGTAGGCTAAAGTGTCAGATCGGAGCACATCTTTACCATACTCGACCTTGATAACGAAATTACTGCCCTAATCATTGAGTGTCAACCTTGAGACTTGGCACAGCGTTCGATACTAAAATCAAGACATACCGTGCAAAAGCTTATGACGGATCTAGGTAAGGAGCATCGTTAAAATCAATAGAGACCAATACCGGCTTTGCGTATAATCTGTTAGCGATAAATGACGAGTCAGCTCTCACTCGAATTAGGAAACGAAATTACCACTAACACAGTTCAGTGACAAACTTAAAACTTGGTACAGCGTTCGATACTAACATTAAGACTTACCGTGCCAAATGTCATAACCGATCTCAGTATTGAACACCGTCAAAACCAATGGATACCAATACCGGCTTTTGAGTAAAATCTGTTTGCGATACATGACGGATCAGCACACACTCAACTTCGGAAACGGAATTACTACCCTAAACTTTAAGTAGAAACCCTGAAACTTGGGGCAGTGTTAAATACCACCATCACGACATGACATAACAAGTTTCAAGAGTTTTCATGGTGTGAAACCCCATTAAAATCGACCTATACCAGCAAAGGTCGACTAAACGCATATGACGGTAACAGAGTTCAGCTATAGATACGATTGTTACATCACACCTTACGGGCACAGAGCTATCGTGCCCCGGTTGCTCGGTAATTTTATGAATAGGAGAGAGTAAATCACCGTTTCTTTATTGTGCGCGGCTTTGAGAGAATAGACAGTGAAAGCTTGTTATGAGCGCTACCGGGGCAAGCCCCGGCTAGGCATTCGCAAAGCGAAAACACAGAAGAGAATTCGATTTTCGCATAGACTTCGCTATATATGGGCATTTACAAGCGAAAGGACAAGAAGTATACGATTTTCGCTGTGATTTCGGTTTATATAGATAGGTGTGCGTCTATAAATGGTAAAGAATTTTTATTGAACAGAATTTTAGGTGGGGCAATGCCCCAGTTGCCCTATAGGACGAGCCGCCACTGGTATCGGATATGGTGTGAACACTTTGCGCGATCAGTAAACGTTGATAAAAAATAAGGTGGATCGCAAAAATGTCATATTGCGTAGCTTTATTTCCGGAAATTATAGGCATTACTACACTTGCTTGTTCTCCAGACAAAAGAACTGAAACTAATTAGAACTCAAAGTATGATACTGGGAATTGAAAGGGAAATATAAATACTACTTCTAAAAGCGAAACATGTATTTCATGTCTTTAGCCCAGACAAGTTTCAAAGGTGGTATGCTAAAACAGGTCTAAAGCTAAAAAAGTCAGAGTCCACTTTTCCAGATTACGACACGCCATGGACTGCTAGATTACGATATGATAAGTAAATGCTAGAATGCGAAACATCAGTTTCAAACGTTATGCGGTGTGAACGGAACCACGCAACCCCTCCCCTATTGTATTCATCGATACTTTTCGTGAAATCATACTGGTCACTTCATATCCACTGAGCGCGAAGCACGACGGAAATTTTGGGTTTTACTCTCAACTTTTATGAAATTTAACTGCTGATAGGCCTACTCCGTGAAAACAGCCACGAGATTCATCAGGCTATCTTTCTGATAGGTGGATTAAACTACTTCTACTTGACAAACTGCAAATAGCGAAAATTAAATAAGTAGGTCACAAAATATTACGACGTATAAGTGGAAGTAGCGAAAAACTACTCAAGTACTTTAAAAAAGTAGAAGTACTTCGTTACTGACCACCTCTGATTGTATAAGCCTAACAACTATGTTTTTACACTCTCACTCTAGACTCTATAGTACCAGCACTGACTCCTTTCACCATCTCTAATGACGGTAGCGCATGTAAATTGAGTATCATCTTTACAGGTCTGCTGGCTGCACAACCATCGCCATCTTTCCTCTTATTTCCGAGGTTACGACTCTGCAGACGCGAGCTGTTTTGCTTAACTCCGGATCTGCCATTTTCTGGCTCATCAGCTGGTTGGTGGCATTCAGTTCCGCCTATTTCCAGGTTATTCATTAATTCATTCATTCATTTTTATACCATTGAACACCACAATATTGTAAAAGATGAAAAGATATGAAGGTGCCGAAACGATTTGGAGAGAGATCGTTGATATATAAAATTATTACTCCTGACTAGTGTCAGACGAAAAGATTCGGGTTTATTTCAATATGAATACTCTATTCAGTTGTATATTGAAACAAAACTAAAGTATTTCCTTCCAGAACTGGTGGGGAGCCAACAGCCTCTTGATTTGGACGGCTTTCACGATCATATTCACTGTTTATGTGATGGTGCTGGTGCCCAATACAAAGAAAATATCAGCGGCACGCGAAGAACTAGAGCGACAACGGACGGACCCTGCATGAAATTACCATGAGAATTCACGCAGACGAAAATGTGAAATGCATCAGAGTCAATTCCGCGATATGCAATTCACTTCACGGACCTGACACCTTCAGTAAAACTGACCTTGCACTCGCTTACAGCCATCCCCGACCAGCCAGCACGAATGTATATATTATATACGTTGCCTTTGACTCGTGTCAACATTTGAACAGTTGAATAGCGAAATAAATCCACATTTTTTCATCTGACACTCTGATATTCATGTTTATTTAACTCTATATGGATATATTATTGAATTGTAGCTTGCTTAAGTTCTGTGATATTTCTCGGATAATGCATGATTGGTGGATAATCCGAAGATTATCAACGAAAAACTCCAATAACTCCGCTTCCACTAGTCCGAATTGAGTCAAATTTGTTTTGCATCGTCTCTGAAGACAGCTCAACAATTTCATGGGGTTGACAGAAAAATTTGATTTTTTTTTAATTTTCCTATTTAAATTAAAAATTTTAATTGGATCTGCAAAGCCCTATACTTGATAGAATTAACCAAATTTGATGTGCGGCGTTTTTTAGGGTAACCTGACAATTTAATTACCGAATGGCTGGAATCCAGAACATAAAGTTAATTTTGAACAGCCCTAATGAACAGTATAGGCCTATACACGAGAAATGCACAGACCAATACGCACACCGCAATGTAGGCTACTTACTGCTTATACTTACAATATTGATATAGTATTCCATTCTGTTGGTGATTATTATGGATAGGAAGAGTTCAACATGAACGTATTAACGACGCGATAACAAAATCGTCGCGTCAAGCTGATTAGTTTGGCGAATTTTCATTTACTAAGAATGGCGTGCGGTATGGAAAATGACTGGGAGCTGATCTCGAGTCGCACATCCAGAATGTTATCAGCTATTTCAAACTATCATAACTAGACGCAGTTTCTTCCCAAATTAGATTTGAATTACTACATTCGCAAAAAATAATCTGAAAATTGGAATGAAGTTTTGTATTAGAAATACAACAAATTCAAGTTCGCTTCATATCAAGCCATAGTTTGTTCTTATAAGTATAATAGAATGACAAATGTCGGTACACAGCAAGCTTGGATCGTTGCGCACTATTGTGGGCATTTTCAGGAGGGGATATTAGATAGAATTCAATTGAGAGCATAGACATATTTCAGGAATTAGATGTAATTAGATTGCAGTCGACAAGAATTGTCTAGTAGTCCCAGTTTGACTGGGAGGTCCTTTAGCGTTTGCCTGAATATATATCCAATAACTGAATGGGAAATCCCAGTTCGGAAGGAGTTGCATCTAAGACAGGCCTGGGCAAAGGGCGGCCCGAGGATCTATTCTGTGCGACCCGTGAAAGTTTGCTCGGCATTCAAAACATAAAACCTACTTTTGAAGGTTTTTGTGTGGACTAATACCACAAGTTGTACCCACGGAACGGGGGGTCCTTTACTTCGAAGCCTGTTCATTAATATGCCACAATTACACTGCGCACGTGGGCCTACCTCGCTATAACCAAGTCACAAGGCTCTGAGTCAGACTAGAGCCATTTTCAAGTCAGCACCGAGTCAAGTCCGGGTCCAAGTCAGCGAGCAGAGGGTCGAGTCCGAGTCATGGTATAATGGAGCGGGTCCGAGTCCAATACATTGTGTTGACTGTTCAGTATCCAGTTGAAGTATAGTTAATCCGACCTTTTATAGCTCTGTTTGTTCGTATGGAATGCTTTGCATTTATAACAAACTAATTTTCCTCAATTTCAGCAGTTTCTGATTGCTTTTACTAGTAGGCCTACCAGTATCGATAGATGAAGTCGCAATAGTGTGGTTACTTTACTATTCTTCAAAATTACAATGACATGTTGGTCTTGGGCGCCGGAATCTCGAGTCATGCACAATGACTCGAGTCCAAGTCGAGTCACTACACAGATTGACTCGAGTCGAGTCATTTCCGTATTTTGAGAAAATGACTCGAGTCATCAGAAAAACGTGATGCAAGTCGGATTTCTACTTTACAAAATATATCGCATAAAAAGTAAGTAGTTTTGCTTACAAATTGATGAATATACGAAGGTGATCAAAAAGCAGAACCACTCTAGTAGTTAAAAGCTATACTTGAATACTGGAAAAAAGTATTCGTTATTGACCACCTGTGCTCCTATCACTCACTCCCCAAACATGTAAAAACTACCAATCTAGCTCTGAGAC
>ATSW01001178.1:0-11270 GCA_000444245.1 Botryllus schlosseri
AGAAGTTGCATCGATTACCCGATTGTGGACTCTAAATCATTGTATATTTGGGCGGGAAGTGGCTGAAAACATGTGCTTTCGGTCCCGGTTACACAACACACAACCACATACTCCTGAACCGCATCGTGACCACCTCTGCTCTATGAGCAAGGCTTTGCTAGTGTGACGTCATAACTCATTTTGGAATCCACTAGTGGGCGCTACAGAGTGTCCGGAATTTGTGTCACAGAAATATGGTAACCCTAAACTAAACCCAATATATGCGCCGCATAACAGAATCATTGTCTAATCAAATAAAGCTCCCGCTTGATGGCGGACTTTAGGTAATTGCAGAGACAAACTATAGATGGATACGTAGGTTAGTTATCTATAGACAAACCGACTGCCGATACTTTACCCGGGCAATTTCTACTATTCCTCGACTCGTTTTGGTTCTACTTGGGCTCATGAATTCGAATTATTGCTCAATAATAATATGCAGTCAATTAAGAGACGTAAATATTTTTGCCAGCGAAGCATAGCAGAAAATTAGCATTAGTCCTATGGTATTGAACTGAACATTAAGTATGAATATTATGTTAAAATATAATTGTCATTTATGATCGGCATAAGCAGCGTTAGGCTTACACGCACGTACAAAGTCATAAGTGTTTGTTCCGAAATAGTGTGTAAATGGAGATGGCAGATTAAACCATAAGTCGTATATTTTGAAGGATTTACTGTAGATATAGGCTCAACTCAGCACAACGTGCTGCATGACTAGAAGAATTGCCAGCGTTCGATATAAATTGAAATGAACAATGTCAGCAGCATCAGAATTCGACTATTATTATGAGTCAAGCAAATTACATTTGTGCGATATGAACGTCAGGCTGCTTACCTTTGGCATTCATTCTTTTCATTGTTCAGAAGAGGTCTATCCGTCAGATATATTTTCAAGTCGACAAGTTTCAAGTTCAGGTTTCAAGGTCACTTAAACTAGGGCATTTTTGGTGTTTACTAGATAGCTTTCGTTTCGATTTTCACAGCCGATGCGAATGACAGTATTGACCTAATGCAGTATGAGCAGACCTAAAGTGTTTGATGTGGGAATCGTTTTCACTTGCACTGGTTTACTCAACGCCGGAGGGCATCGATAGATGTGATATGAGAAATAGTGCACGTAATTGTTGGTTATTGTCAATATCCACGATCTGTCCCTACCTCCGAGTCACGATTCTTTTTAATAGCATAAATATTAAGGGAAATTAATATGTGGCGCTTATCACCTTAACAGTCTGGTGAACAGCCAGGGTAAAAGTACTGCAAATATGTTGACTATAAATAGGTATAGCATTGCTGGTTAGGGCGAAGTAATCCAGTAGCGATAGGAGCTCCGGCCTCAAAGACTTACGCGTTGTGAATTTCACATTTAGTTTCGGACAAAAATCAGTCGGAACCGATTGAGAATTAGGTAATAATTATATTTATCGTTGGGTTATATTTTTCCATCTGAACAAGTCACTCACAATGTACGATGCGATAAGACACAATGCGATGTCATGAACAGATAGGAGCATGTCGAACGACACGCAACAGTAGCGATCACTCTAACATTCACCTCGGCCTACTAGAGTGCCCGATGTCACAGTTCATTTCGATGTTGATCTTTGTTTTAAGCCGCGGCCCTTTCTACTAATTCTTTCCATTCCTTGTGAGTGCTTTCTTTCGTCGGGTCTTTTACTGGGCTTTTTTGTCGCCGTAATAACGGCAACGGCGGGGGAAGAGGAGCTCAGATAAATCTCCGACGGGAATCGAACGCGGTCCGTCCTTGGTGGGCGCTTATCGTAACTATACACTATCTCCCCGCTAGGTATTGAGGACTTGTGAGGAGGAATTCCTCTACGGTTATTTTTCTTTACTTATATTTCCCGAAATAGCTCTAATATCACATCACAGCATCATCTTTACGCTTCTCATAGTGCTTGAATTCCAAGGGAGAAGGGGCTTATGGAGAATGTGCGATACGACGTATACATCACTGCTTTTCAACAGGAAAGAGCCTTCGGTCAGTACCTCGAACCTCGAAAGTTTGCTTGAAATTTTGTATAATATATTGATAGGGTTGCATTCAGAACAAGAGGTGTTTTAATACACTTTGTTTAACACAGAGTTTTTAACAAATGCAATTTCTAAAAAGGTTTGTTTTTGCAAAGGAGCAATAATTATGTGGTAGCCTAATTGTGTGAATACTTTCGGATAATATGTAGCAAGAATAACCTTTGGACGACTTGCACTAGATCTGTGGTTCTCAACCATTTAGTCTTCGCGGACCACTTTTGGCCGTCAGAGACCCCCGCGGACACCCTTGAGTTTTCTTTCAAATTTAAATCAATCAATTATCGTGCAACTGTGATATCACTTGCGTAAAATTTAACTGTAGGATAGTAATAAACAGTAAGAAATTGACTAATCTTATATATAATATCAGACATTATGTAGAAATTGCATCGATTTTTATTGTTTCAAAGCGAATTCTGATATGAAGGACTGCTGAAAATCCGTTTCCAGAAAGATATATGGTGGCGAATGTAATATTAACTCGTAACGCTTCCGACGACACCTTGATTGAGAAACAAATTTTTAAAATGAACGTACAGCCTAGTCATTATTATCTAGCAGCTCATCTTGAAGTTATTCTTAAATGCTCACTAATTTGCTGAGACTGACAACTTGTAAATATTTCTAAGTCACCCTGATTGACATTACTACTCTAAACTTTTTATTTGCTCACAAACCCCTTCAAAACATCTTCAAATAGCAATATATATGTTTCTTGTATATATCAATAGGCTACTGCCAATTTATCAATTAAAATGAGTTTGCACAGTAGGATATTTCATTTCCGGCGGCTTTTTTTGTAATGTGAGTCGTGAAGTTTTACCATAGTTATGAAGCGAATCTGTCTTGTGATCTACCTAATTAAAAAAAAAATTCCAAATCAGTCTTTCAATCATTTTGCAATTTTTGAGATCTCGCGGACCCCCGGTTGAGAATCACTGCACTAGATATTGCCAACGTGTACGACATGTAATGATTGGGAACCTCGACATCGTTGTCAGTTCAGCAGTTATAAACGAATAGTTAGTGCATGGCTGTCATTTCTATTATTCTGAACCCCTGCGTACCAAATGATGACTGCCGACCGTAAAATGCTGCATGACGAAGTAGTCCTGGTCAAAGCTATTCTCTGGGCTCTTGGTATTTTGGTTGGTCCTATGTTTTCAACCGTTATCAACTATGGCGTAATAATTTAAGATTCGTGACGTCATCGTGGTGAAAAATTGAAATTCACTCCATGGAATTCGTCGTGTGCGCCATGTTTTAGTGTGTTTGCTGGTGATGCTCTTTACAATGGTTGCTATTGGCTAGTGGTTCTCAACCGGGGGTCTGCGAAGCCTCTAAATTTGCAAAATGTTTGCAATTTCTTTAAATTAGGGAAAGCACGAGACAGTTTCGCTTCATATTTACTCAAACTTCAGAACTCACATCATTAGAAATTTAGGATGATCGTCTAATATGAAATATCCTACCATGTAAACCAGGGATCGCCAACTCAAAACGGGTCGCGGGCCACTTTTCAAAATTTGTAGAGGCCGCGGGCCGCATGACTTCAATATCGAGATATATAATATAGTTTAACAGCGACGTTTTGATAACTCTACGTCAGTACAACCCTGTTCTCTCTAACACGGGCGACGGGCATAGTTACAGCAAAAGAAATATTATTTTATTGAAGAATACAAATAGCCTACAACAAAAATCACGATAATCACTTTCATTCCACTGTGAGCTGCGCACAATACCTGGCAACACTCTTCAGCAACTAAAGCAGATGTGGCCAACCTTTTTGCTGTTCACGGCTGTATTTCGATTACTTAAGTTGGCTACGGCCGCATTCTGGTGCATAGTCGTAATGAACTAACTGTAGGCCAAATACCCACGTCAAACTGTCAATGTCCAATTTCCATTGCCGGAGAACTCCGGACTAATTCATTCACTGATATCGACTTACTTTGCGCACCTAAACCCTGAGTGATCATGTTATGAACAAGCAGGTATTCGTTGGCTAGTCGCGCAAGGTGCGAATATTCTTTCATATTCTTGAGTGAATTTCGTCGTTAATAAAAGTATAGTTTCACATATTACTATCAAATATTTATCCTCTGTCAGCCCATGTGATCCAATTCAGCGGCAGAGTTGACGCATGGGGTGTCTTCGAAAATTTAGGGAAGTTATTATGAATGCTGTGCTGCATTTTTGGGTGGGCTAATTGTTTTTAGTTCCCTTTGTTGCATGCTGTTATTTCTTGACATCCCATCAGGATTAGGCCTACCAGAAACAAATTTCTTTCGTGATGAGGAGAACAGGGTTACAATATAGCTTACGAATAGCTTATATCGAAGAACAACAACAATATGTTTCAACAGAACTCAATTTCAGCATTTCAAAATGTTTTTCTAATCGTTCTTCCGAAATTTCGAAATCAGGTCGCGGGCCGCAAAATAGGACCTCGAGGGCCGCATGCGGCCCGCGGGCCGCGTGTTGGTGACCCCTGATGTAAACGCATTTGAATTGTCTGTGCTAACAGTCTACTGATACAAACATATTGCTCTTTAGAGGCGTTTTGTTGGCGTTCGTGGAAAAATGAAAAGTTGGAGAAGGTCAAAAAAGGTGACTTCGAAATGTTTGCAGTTGAAGTTGTCAGTCTCCGCACATTAGTGAACCGCACTTGTTTGAAATAAAAATTCTTGGAATTTTTTTCGTCATCTGTCCCAGTGCAGGGATTGAAACCTCGACCTGAAATCCATTTTCGTCTGTGATGTACATAACCACTATGCCAGAATACACGATAATTGAGCTAATTTTGGACGAAAACTTGAAGGGTCCGTGACGGCCCAAAAGGACCCCGCGAAGGAAAAAAGGTTGCGAACCACTTCTATAGGCACTTGGTAGGATAGCACTCAGAAATCGCAATACTAATTATATTCAATCTATAATTAATGCTGATGGGAAGAATATGGTGAAATTATCGATGAAATCGGGGGACTCAAACTCGTACCAAAGGAAATCGACGTTTATCAATACCCTGCGACTCTTGAGTCATTTATCGTATGGTGTCTTCAATCACCTCACGAGGGGGCCACTTTGCAAATACCTTCGTTGGGCAGGATGACCTATTTATGGATAACAGTGTGCGATATGGTCGAGTAAAACTACTTTTTCAATACCAGAACCACGTTCTAGCATTCGATGCAGTGCACTCACGCCAACCACTGTATTGTAATCCCAGTTGTTCATCCGTAGTAAATTACGGCTAAACTAAAAAAGACATATTTTATACAAGGTAATGCTTTCAACATGCATGTGTTAATTTTATTTTTGCTTTAAATGTAACCTTAGTGCTGTCCCATGGATCTGTTGGACAACATTTGTGGGCAACATTTCAGAATGGGCCGAATATCAAAATCAGCATGTTGATATATTGAGTTCAGATTTGTGGTATAGCGGTATTTCGATCATAACGCATATGTTTACGGAGACGGCAATAAATATGAAATGTTGCGAATGCTAACATTTTCCAAAAACCACATGCAAGGGATCAGAATAATATATATGATAACCCATCCCATTGCTTATCACTAGAATGCAGTCCTTCTATACGAGGCACCGTGGGTTCGAAGATGCTCTTAATCTGTTGTGCATTCTAGGACCAATGCTACTAAAATTGTCAGCCATCCAGAAAAATAAGCGGCGATTCTGCATTATGTATCGAAAAAAACTCACATGAAAAATAAAATCAACGATTATAAAAAATCACTACCTCCATGGAGGTTCGCCTCATAATATCAGATTATAAGAATTATTTGCACGACTATAACGGTATTATAAATGAAAGCAGTCATGAAACAGCCTTGTTAAAATTCGGACGCCATAGTGCGATATGGGTGCGTGACCCGCGGTAAGTTGTATAGCACGCCAAAGCTCACGCCACCTGAAAATTGGCTTCAAATAGGCCGCAACTAGGTCTCGATCGCAGTATGGTCTCGACGGACCATATCTAATAATTAGCATTGGTAAGCTTGGGATCTTATATCTCTCTAAAAAGTGAAAAGGCTCGAGTGCCGGAAAATGAACTATTCGACTATCACAGCTTTTTGTAAAATTGCGCTCCAGAGCGTAAGTCGGTCCCAAGAGGTTGTCATTCTGACTACGGTCTATAAGCTACTATAGGATAATATAGCTGGAAGCAGAGTCATATTGTAAGCATAAAATGTTGAGAACATGACTTGCGCCTACCTAAAAAACACAGGCCTTCAAAAGAGACTATACCATAAAGTGAACGGAAGTTGTATGTATCTTACTCGACAAATAATACTAACAAGATTACGCATATCCGTCATTCAGCGACCGTGAAATCCACATTTGGATTAGGTTTGAAAACTGTAGAGAAAGTTTGACAAATATATTTTTTGCGGTCCGTCGAATGTGAAAAGTGCGTTGACGCGGTAGTTTCTCATTTACCGAGGTCTTGCTGCCGAATCGGTGAATCTAAACGTTATCTGCAATAACTCTCACCAATACCATTATAAGGTCCCCTTGTGCAAAATAAGCCTTTGAATAGCGAAACGCGTGACGAGCATAATAGTCATTGCGACTCTATGGGCCGTCTAAAGAGAATTCAACTATATATTTTGAATACTAATTCCACGTAAAAAGTCAATATTCGACCTTCTCATTACGACGGAGAAGAGCGCCTGGTAACTGAATTTTGATGGTGATTTTATCAACATCTAGAATGAAATGGATGATTGTTTTGTACGACCGTGTTTGTAATCACAAGTTCTGCCCAGCGTCACAAATGATCGTTAGGGATTGAGTGAGGGACATATCCGCTTAAGAGAAGGTAAATATAACGTTGTAACACATCATCAAATTTTTATCGTAGTGTGGGAAAGAATGCCATTGGAGTTTTCGGAATATGCTGGATTGCTGGTATATAGGCCATACCGAGAAAGGTCATCAAGCGTGCGACCTGCGCATGACACGGCTGACACGCCAAATATTTTCGATACGGTCGACATCTAGTTTCCTACAATGAGTTAAAGCTGATCTGTAGATAATAGATTACCGTTTGCAGTGCCATGAAAATTTTAGAATCAAATAAACTTGAATCAATGTTGCGCACACTAACCCTGACGCGCATATAGATGAACGCGTTTATAGGCCTGTAGCCTACTTCGTCGGTCGGTCACTGCATCAGGTAAAGTGAAAAAAGTGGCACATGACGTCTACGCGTGTAATNCAGCCTGTATGAGGCATATATTCACGTATACGAAAATGTATTGTATAGTGCTTCGAGAAGGGTTTGGATTAGTGCATTCAGAAGGTTTTGTATAGAAATTGAAGGTATATTCCTGGGTGATGAATGACGTGTTCAACGAGTGTCATAGGACATATGCATTGACTCAGCATTATGCAGATGGATATTTAATAATTTTATTATATGTGTATGTTGGTAGGGGTTTGAATTANAATTTTTTGATGCATAGGGAAACCGAACTTTGTCATGAAATGCGTGAAAGATATATCGCAATTAGCTTGCATTTGGCGTGGATTTAAATGAGGATGCCAAATGTAAGGCTTATACACGGCAACAGATGTTCAAATTCAGGTGACTGGTTATATAAGTTTAATCACATCAAAATGTTTAGCAAATATTTCGAATGCCACTGTAAGATGGCTTAGGCATCCGTTAAGATAATTTTTTACACGGATCAATGCAGTACTAAAATATTTANAGCAATAACGGCATATATAAATTAACTTATCAACTGTAATTTAACGCCAGATAGCTCAGAGAAATATCATAGTATTTCATATCTTATAATACTGGCGTGAGGGCATGAGTGTCACTCACGTCACCCTCGAGTGCTTGAGTTTGTAGAAACTTCGAATAGAATATCATGATTTCCTTGCGAAGCTATTCATATCCGATGTTTGGGCTTANTCCATTCGTGTCGCGACCACGTCACTTCACGTAACGAAAGAAGCAATTTGTGGAGCTGAAATAGTTCTTTCATCGGCCATCGTGACTACAAATAATGACAGATAAGTCGGTCAATTTGATCATAAAAATGATATCCAATCCATCCATCTTCTGGTAAAGTATTATAAAGGCTGAATTACGCTCCCAGCGAATGCTGAATTGGTTTGATATTGTCATCCTCAACCCATATAGGCCCATAATGACACACATTGAAATCAGGACATGATGAGGCATTCGAGTGCAAACGTAAGGTCCGGTTAGTTGAACTTCCCCGCTGCGAATTGNCAACGTCCTATAGTTGAGAAACGATTGAACGTTCTGAAATGATGCACAACGGAATTTCAAAAATTATTCATATTATATTAGCATGACAATTCCGTTATTATGCCTTACAGATTTTCTTGCATATTGAAGTATAAAATACATTTACTGTATATATATATCACTTTGAAATGTACTTTATGTGGACCATGATTGATGTTTGCGGGATAGCATTGGCAATCATCTTCTCAGCCGACGCGATCGAGTCTAGAAAACGTACTTCAGGTAAGATTTAGTTATTTGGTTGAAGATTCTGATTGTTTCTGTTCGTTTCACATATTGTCATAAGTATTGAGTAGAAACTGACATGTCTCGCGGGAAATAATCGTTATCCTATTTTATCCTGTATACAAGTTTACCTCCTCCGTTTCATCCCGCCCCTACCGCCTACAAGACCTACATACACAATTTGTTCCTGCCGAGGGCTCGCCTTTGTGAGTATCCATTCCTCGTTTGTATGCAGAAAGAATGAATAAGTCGTAACAGGAAAGTATAGGCAGTGTATACATCTGGACAAAGCTGAAATACCGCCGACAATTCTGTAATATAATGGCTCCATTTCACAGTCAGGCGATTCTTGAGCTCGGTGGATAACCAGACTGTAATCAAACTTTTAAATAAACAGGAGAACTTCCCACCCGTTTTGATTTAGATAACTCTAGCGCGGAAGAAGCTGATTTTGTATGCGCAGATGGTGAAACCCGAATTTCCAATTATAAATTGTGTAACAATATTGATGACTGCAAGGATTCATTTGCAATTGACGAATGCATCTGCCCGGACGTTAGCGATTCAATAAGGTGATTTGCTCGATAAAAAATAGCATGATATTAATATATTATGACTGTGCGAATTGGATATTAGTCGAGAATTTGCACTTTATAGTGCTGTGGAAGCCCTGTTATTTTTGCTTTGAACAGTGTTATTCACGAACACTGTGATCATCACTCGTCACTATGGGATCTAGCACAATGATTCGAGTAGCCCATACTAGGATCAGATCGATAGTTAATGATTTGAGTCGAATAGCGAGAGTCAATTTTGTGTCAAACTTTCTATGACTGCCGTATTACTGATTCGTGATTACTTTATCACATTGCGACAACTTCTTGCTACCACTAAAATACAGGGTTGTAACTTGTAATGACTCGAGTCTCAATCTTCCGTTGACTCAACCTGGATCACTTTGTGACTTGCACTCGAATCATTACACATGACTCTACCGAGTCATATGACTTGATTCAAGTCTCGTGTATCACGACCGATACTTGATAAATAGACTCAGAAACAGTCTTGACTTGTGTGTGACTCGGAATCTATAGTTGCAACCCCAAAATACGACCACTCGCCGCAATAGGACTACAGGTGATAAAAGTAACGTAAAGAAACGTTAAGATATAAGTGGCGAGATAGCGTAGTGGTTTAATGCACAGGTGCAACACCAATGGGTTGTGGGTTCGAGTCTGACAAAGGTCGACTCCAGAATTCCTAATGTTGGAGGTTTATGTAGGCGCATCCTCACCATCTCATCCGTATAGGCGGTTGCCTTATAAGAGCCTGGAAGTGGGCCGTGGCACTAGTTGGCAGCTACGGAATAAAAATGAAGAAAAATGAGCTGGTGCAAATGATGCCATGATTACCGCAAACAACAACAACAACAACTGTTTTATATTGTTATAATAACGTATAAACCTAGCATAATAAAATTGAAATGACTCCTACCTGGTTAATTGGATGTGAGGGAAATGGTGAACCGACTACGATCTTATTTTGCACCATGACTCAGTCAAGAGCGCATTATCACCAAACATTCAGATTTCCCGTCCTGTGACAATTACAAATTCCGCTCTGTGTTTAACTGTTTATAATATGCAGCTGTCCTATTGCAGGACATCGTGCGAAAAGTGGATGATCGTACAATACATATTCCCGGGCGCGACTACCAAATCACTCGCGACAGACGAAAGACAAACCATTTTACAATGCATCATGGAAGAAAGTCTCGTCAATTGCTCAAGTCATCGAACGGGAATACAATGCGATACGCCAGGCCTGTGCGTGACTGCGGCATCTTTTTGTGATGGTCAGCAATGCTGTCCCGATGGAGCAGATGAAAGACATGTAGGTATGATATGTTCGAGTGCAAGTGGTCCGAATGGAACTACTGTTTCTAAATATTTTCATATGTTACAGCACAAGTAGTCGAGATTTTCCGCGTATACTGTATATAGAAGATATCGATAGAAGTTTTGATATGTATGTAGGCTTGGAATTTAAAGCGAATAGGATCGAATCGGAGGTGGAAATCTCGTTTATGTCCACTATACCATGATTGCCGGTGCCCTTTCCAACAAAATTTTCATCCCAAGCTCAACATTTGGCTACGTTTCATTTCTGCTACATATTACACTATTGATAGACCGCTCATATGGACTAAAGAACGCATTACCGCAGAAAACTTGGGCTTCTTTTTCAAACCTGCATAACTAATATGTTAGGAAATTGGTCAGATCAAAACCCGCATTGCCACCAGATATCCCCGAGATGCAAGAGCGCATATTATAGGCTTACCATACGTCCTCTTTTTTGACTTTTTTGAAAGTGTCCTCGGAGGACGGCCTTTTGTCCTCTTTTTTGAGATTCAGTCCTCTTTTTTGAAAATTGAGGTCAGATTTAGAGCAAATTGCGAGCGATATGCCGTAAATTAGTGCAGAAGTGACGCTCCAGAGGGTGAAAAACGCTATATTGAGCTCCGAGCGGGAAGATGATTGTTAACCAGAGAAATTACGAAATTTCAAATGTGCCGTTTTCATTATTGTAACTTGACGATACTTTTTTTTTTTTTTTTTTTTTTTTTTTT
>ATSW01001180.1:0-13154 GCA_000444245.1 Botryllus schlosseri
TTCAAAAAGGTTCGCGTTCACACGAACCTGAACCTTTCAGAGGTTCACACCATCCCTACTATTCACCATTGCTAGCCCGGAAATGATTGTGACCCGAGCTGGCGTAATTAATTATCAAGTTCAGTGTTGAGTACAATAATTCATCATTGATTGATGACTAGGCAATCTAGGCATTCATTGTTGTGGGTGAAACGTTCATGTGAATTCGATTCGAGGGTTCAATTGCAAATTTATAGCCCTGTAATGCCACCTGTCCCTAAATTTTACAAGTTTTGCGTAAACCATAAGGAAAGAAACAAAACGGAAATAATTAGCATATAGCTAATGCGCGATAAAATGCATCAATTTATAATCAGAATAAACCTCTCTGGCAAAATGGCGAAGCGCATGTGTAATCATTAAAGAGCCGCAATCAATAGGTGAAAGAGCCGCAGTATGCCCATTGCCCACCCCTGCTATATAGCAAGAAGCAACTTGAAAAAGTAGTACGCGCGTGAGGAACAAAATACAAATACAGTGAGACAATGCAGCAACACAGAAAAAAAATTGAACAAAAACACGGACGGATAACAGCTAAGCATCTACACCTAGTGGGAAATTTTAGGATTATACAAAAATGCTTTCTGGCGACAAAGGACCGGGTTGTTTATTTAGATAAAAGCGGATTCCAAAGCTAGTAAATGAAATGTAGATCTACCATTGGATAGTACTGAAAACATGTCGTCAGAGTAGTCCAAGGGTTGAGGCGGCTCGTCAATTAAATGCTGGCCAATTGAAGAATTGCATGTCAGCACTTGGCAGTACGATGTGGATTTTGAGGCATGTTTACCAGTGTTGGGATGACTCGAGTCATGACTTGACTCGAGTCAGACTCGAGTCAACTTTTTCGAATGACTTGACTTGACTCGAGTCACTTTGCGAAGTTGACTTGACTTGACTTGACTCGGTGCTTCGAAAATGTGGATTGACTCGTGACTCGGAGCAAAATTTACGAGTCAATTTCAAGTCATCAAGTAAACGGTGTCGNCTAAATCAATGTATTTTGTGCNTGTTCGGATTATTNACGATACGCCGTTGTAACTTGTGAGAGCAANCAGTNATTCACTGGGTGTNCGTTTCACTNATCCTACATTGTTNCATNACAAATACACTGACCGCAAACGAAATGATCACACTTTNCGTTGTCGTAGTAGCAGATTAATTTAATAGCAACGTATCGCTGTTTATTGGACGACTCTGTCCTTANATTACACNNTGCTCACCTTTACCAACCCTCTTNTATGATTTNAATCGAANAAATNTATTCTATGCATTTATATCCTNNCGGATGTGTATAGATGGCTNGTGTATTTTACGNTATCAATTTCTTTTATNTTGTCGAGGCTTCGTANTCGATCCTCTATTTTGGCTGACATAATAAGAGAATGTAGCATGTAGCTGAGAGTTGTCCAACTCAACTGACGTCGCGGGTCGCAGTAAAATATTCAGATCACTCGCGGGCCGCACCAGTCAAATGATTCCAAAATATTACAAACTCTTAACTCAATATATGCACTTTTTCGCATTCTCGTAATTGGGTGTCAATGTCAGCGACCTTCTCCTGAGGATGACTACAATCACAACTCCGCTGTCGGGTGGTTATAATGTGGCCTATGAACATACTCGAAATTTGCTATCCTGAAGGAATATTTATTAGTAGTATTTCTTACTACAAATTCGAGAAATGTGTTGGATAAAATTACGCAATTTTCAATATATACTCAGAATTTCTTCGCGGGCCGAATGAAATCATTTGGCTGGTCGTATGTTTGACACGCCTGATGTAGCTATACACTATACAGTTACTGACATATTGTATTAGCAGTTCTACGTGTGTATTTAACTTTATATTTGTTATTTGATTCAAGATAAATGACCAATTGATCTCGTTAACACAGCTAGTAAAACATAATGAATTTGAATCATCACTCATACTTCGAAAATTCAATTTGACTTGAATTGTGACTTGACTCGTGACTTGACTTGACTTGACTTGACTTGACTCGAGTCACCTCCAAAAAACGAGTGACTTGACTTGACTCGAGTCACCTTTGAAAATCGATTGACTTGACTTGACTCAAGTCAAAATGTGCAATGACTCGAGATGACTCGTGACTCGAAGGTAGTGACTTGATCCCAACACTGATGTTTACATCGCTGGATGAAATTTCCATCTTATCCATTTAGCAACGTGCTGTTCGATACGTTTTAGCAAACGTTGGGATATGCGTCCGACGTACCGACTGTCCCAGTGGCATTCGTATTCATGTATGACCAATGACCATACGTTGATGAAAAGCAGGAAGCACATCCATTCGTTTTCCATTCGCATGATCTAATTTCTAATTGATTTGGTGCATATATGTGAAACAGAGCCGAGCCAAATAAGGCGTAGGCCTATGCATGTGTAACCGAACATTTGTTAGGGCCGAAAACTGTAGGTTGTCTGAATTTACGCATTTTCTCCGCATGGTGATACTATCACAATATCCATTTTTGGAAAGAATGGATCCAATCCAATCCAGCTCTGCGGGCAATTTGTCTTTAGAGCAAATCACAAGGACTTGATGCACAAGTGTAGCGATCAAATTTAGTTTACGTTTCTTCGGGCAAAAAGAGTTCCACGTAACGTAATGACCCACGAACGTTGGCTTCCGATAAACGGCTGTGGTGAATTGATGACCACAAATTGTGGCAAACAGTATCCTCCGCATTCGAATGCGACGAATCGAGGCGTTATGTATTCAGGATTCTTAGAATTCCACTTTCGTTTCGACATGGTCAAAACTTGTCGTTCAAATTATACTGATGAATTATAGCAGGCAATGTTAGACTCGGTATAGAAGCCAAATTCACCAGCTGCTTGGTTTTTCTTTGTATTAAATCTACTGTGAGGCAATTATACCAACGCGAAATTGTCGCACAGTATAAGTCATTCTCCTACCAGAGCTATCGACAACTTGGAAATTTTTAGCTTTTCTAAATTGTATTAGAATTAGAGGTAAAGATTTTTTCCAAATTATACTCGAATTAGAATTACTGAAGTCGCGAAAACATGGAAATCAAATGAAGTTCGGTTCATATCGAATGATAGTACATTCATGAGAATGGCAAATGTCTGTACAGCAAACTTGGCTGGCTTCGCACTATACAATTTTCCTGTAGCATTTTCAGGAAAACCAGTAAAAGATTATGATTAAAATTAGAGCGTAGAAACATTTTACAAATTAGATTACAATTAGAATTAGAGTATAGAAACATTTAACAAGTAAGTTGAGAATTAGATTGCTGGCATTTCGCTCTAATTAGTTTATTATACAGCTGGAATTATCTAGTTGTCTAAGTCCAAATCTGATTGTTTCATAGTGCATTGGCAGTGGTCTTAGCTATACTGCAAATGACGGCAAATTCGAGACTAAATTCAATTAAAAAGCAACCAAACTCGTCACAACATGCTAGAGGCTGGATACCTCAGTTTGAGAACCACTGTCATATATTATACAACCAATACTGAAGTCGTCGGTTTCAGACATGAGTTCGAATCATTCACAGTCGAAATGATATATCGCGTTCCTCATTATATCCTACGTATCAGGGTTGTAATGACTCGACTCGAGTCCGACTCGAGTCACGATTTTCTGAGGACTCGACTTGACTCGAGTCATTTACTCAAAATACAGAAATGACTCGACTCGACTCGAGTCAATCTGAGTATTGAATCCACTTGGACTCGAGTCATTGCGCATGACTCGAGACTCAGACGACCAAGACCAACATTTCATTGTAATTTTGAAGCCAACACACTAATGGGATCTCGTCATTTGGCACTGGTACTTGACAATGCGACCAGAAACTGCTAAAAGTGAGGAAATGGGTATATTATAAATGCGAACCATTCGATATCACCAAACAGAGTTATAAAAAGTGGGTTTACGAAGACTTTAACTGGAAACTGAGTAGTCAAAACAATGACTTGGACTCGGACTCGAGTCAAAATACCATGACTCGGACTCGATCCTCTGCTCGTTGACTTGGACTCGGACTTGACTCGGTGGTGAATTGAAAATGACTCGACTTGACTCGAGTCAAAACTATAAAAGTGAGATTGACTTGTGACTCGGAGCCTTTTGACTTTGTTACAACCATGCTACGTATACACAATGCAGCTTGCACTATCCAAGATTTCGGTTGCGAACGGGCTATTTCTCAAATCATGGTTGTGGTGTCAGCCGCACTCGGATAAAATACGCGCTAGAGAGTTCACAGCCTGCTCCTGGAGCTAATTTTTATCAAAAATAATAACTACAATGAACGTAATACTCATCACGGCCGTGGCGAGATAGCACAGTGGTATAATACGCGGCTGCAACATTAATGGGTTGCGGGTTCGAGTCCGACCTAGGTCGACATCAGAATTCCTACATTAGGTATAGGAATCTGATTAGGAATCCGAGGTTTATCTCGGCTCCTCCTCGCCACCTCATCCGCGTAATCGGTGTCTTGCATAAAAACCTAGATGTGTGCCGTGGTATAAGTCGGCAGTTACGGAATAAAAATGAAGAATATCGTCCTGGTGTAAATTACCATAGTGAGTCGACAAACACCATGAATACCAAAAACAGCAACAACTCATTATAGTTTTCAGTCAAGATGCATACTGTTATTTTGAATTGTGGCTGACTATTTGCATGCCAACATCGTTGTACTTGACAATTTAGCACTGCTCGTAAAGTGACGAGAAGAATCGATTTACCATTGTACACGAAATTACAACAGAGCGAAATATAAATCCTAGACGTGTATAGAAGTCCTGGTCTCAGTCATACCACACCAAAAGAAAGCTAATAACAGCTTTTGAAATAATTTATTCGTATTTTTGTATAGATGATTGAGTACGATTTAGCAAATACAATGCAGCAATATATAAGAAACTACAGTTTATTGCGTGTGTGCGGATGCGGATTGATAAAAAGTAACTTGAAGAAATGATTCGTGCATTAATAATTATATGTATGTATAATATATAATTCGGTGTAAGTCATAAAGCAGAATTTGTCTATAAATATCGAAAGTGGAATGAATAAACCGCAAAATTGCTCGCTGTGGTGAGCCGTGAGATATATTCAGGTTTCAGCACGACGGAGGCCGAAAGACGTGCTCCGATAAAGGCACGCATCTGAAAGTAGAAAAACGCAAAAAAGTCTTGTAATCGCACCTGATACCGAAGAAGCATATGCAAGGTATGCCGAACCCTTAAGCTATAGGGGAGTTAGCTCCCAATGCTAGCCAGAATTTGGAATTGTTCACGCAACCACATGCTGATGACAGTATTCTTTCGAAATTAATTGCCGCTTTTCAACGACATTCAGAATCAACATCTATATATTAACTATAGCGACATGGACCGGTGCCGGACTGGATATCGGGCCGGATATTTTTCTTTTTTTGCCGGAGCCGTATTTTTCTGTTTCGGACAGAGACGGATTCGTATACTTTTCTGATAGGTAAGAATCGGTAGTCTATTGATGAGAAGGTCTAGTTTTACATACCAACCACACGCCAGTAACCACCAATATAAACATGTGTTCTATACAAATCTAAGAGTTTTTATGGTCGTATTTCTTTTATCGCAATATTCAGTATATAATCTGAACCGGTGTCGTATGATCTGCTGATTTTGTAGTTTACTAGTAATGGATACTCGTAGATCAGGGGTAACGCGAAAATATATAATTTTGGCGGTAACGCCAGAAAGTCCGTGAAATGGCAAAGTAACAAATTTGACAGCTCTGCAGGAACTAGGCTACACAACGGAACCTTTCGAGTATCTCATACCCTTCATAATTTAACAAAATTATAAATGCAACTTTTTCCTGCAATTTTTATCAAAATTAAATGCAACTTTCTCTCGATTTTAGTGCAACAAAAACTTGCCCTACTGATCACATAGGCTGCGAAGGGATAGATATTTGATATAGTAATATGTCAACTAACATAAATGACGAATTTCATCAAAATTTACGCGCTTCGCGCGACTAGGAATCAAGTTCATGTGCCTGTTCATAACACGACCCTCACGATTTCGTTGCGCATGGTAAGCTGATATGAGTAAGTAGATTAGTCCGGAATTCACTGGCAATGGGCAAGAACAGTTTACCGTGGGTATTTTACCTCCAGTTGGTTCACTAAACATGTACTGGAATGCGGCCGCATGTAGCCTACTACGTAAGCAATTGAAATGCTGCCATGAATAGCAACAAGGTTGGCCGCCCCTGCTTTAGTTGCTGAAAAGTTTTTTCAACTATCGTGCGCGGATCATAGTTCGAAATAGAATGAAAAGTGCATGATGATCATGATAATTTTTGTTGTATTTGTATTTCTTCAATAAAATATTATTTCTTCTATGCCCGTCGCCCATATTAGAGAGCACAGCGTTGTACTGACGTAGAATTATCAAAACGAGGTTGTAAAAATGCGTTGCCTATTTTTATCTCGATATTGAAGTCATGCGGCCAGCGGCCTCTAAAAATTTTGAAAAGTGGCCCGCGACCCGTTTTGAGTTGGCGACCCCTGTCGTAGATGATTATAATCGCAGTTTTTCGTAGCGGTTCTCGGATATTTCAACAATCCGGTCTGGGAGACAGATCGGAGTCGGATCAGACAATCTTTCGATCCGCCCAGCACTAATACTAACAATATAAAATAGTGTACTTAATGTACTAACTTGCAAGCATACGGCACCGCCCTTCTTTCCGTTATCACCTCGTTTTGGCTCCTCCGTATTTGCAAGCTCATGCATCTGTAAACGGGCACCGCTTTCAAGCT
This sequence comes from Botryllus schlosseri, assembly GCA_000444245.1. NCBI lineage: Eukaryota > Metazoa > Chordata > Ascidiacea > Stolidobranchia > Styelidae > Botryllus > Botryllus schlosseri. The sequence continues at coordinate 6,865 of ATSW01001180.1, forward strand.
CCTGGACATATCCATGTCCGGAAAGAGCGGATGCGAGCATCTGTCGTCGCAGGTCACTTTTTCCAATGCGGTAGGATTCACATTCAAGCAGCTGTAGCTGTAAAGACAACGACATTTAGCTGGTATCCACGTACAATTTAAGAGGAATCTCGGTGTGTTTTTCTGCATCCGCAATGGTTTCTCGCGGTTAGTATTATTAGTTTTATTATTGTCAGTAATCACGGAGCGAATTGCACAAAGTTACGTTCAACTCATAAGCATACTGTGGGTTATCACACGATATTCGCCCGTTACAATGCACTCAATGTTAACAACGATTCAAAACTTACTAGGTAGATGTGAAGGAGTGATAATGTTTCTTTTGGTCCCCTTTTCTACACCGGTGCGATTTGATAAAATCGCTGTCTAGGAGGCCACTGCACGCAGTTAACACGATGGCGATCTGCAACAGAAATGGTTCATGTTGTGCTGGAATTTCTGGGGTGAAATCTGAGCGAACGCACCGTTAAAAAATATGTTGTAAGTAGCGCGGTAGTCATTTTGATCGTTTATTTAGTCCAGCTGTCGTATGAAATCTTGAGTTGTGTCTTTCCTGATTGCGTTTGCATGCTATGTATCAACGTAAATTTTTGTTGCGTTTTATAGCAAAGGCGCCATGGATAAAAGCGGTGAATTTCCACTGGCTGAGAGAGACAACGTGACGATTCCTCACTGCAGACGCTACATGGTGCGGTGGAGTATTGATGGAATTTGCCGTGTAAAAATATTAATGTGACGTAATTGTGAACACGAAATTTAATGAATTCAGTTTTGAATCGTATCCAACATCAGTGCAATAAACAGTGTAGGAACATCAATATATTTTCGAATGAAGATAGCCCGTGGTGGTTAACCTGGTATCGCGATTTGCACATTACATGATATTTTTGCAGACACACTCTAAATCAGAGGTGTCAAACATACGGCCCGTCAGACCATTTCATCCGGCCCGCGAAGCTATTTTAAAATATGGCTGTATTATCCAGCGCATTTCTTACAAATGTTGAGATTTTTTGTATGAAATATTATAATCAAATTATCCCTCAAGATAGCAAATTTCGAGTATGTTCAATTGTTCATAGGTCACATCATGATCATTCGACAGTGGTGTTGTGGTTATACTCTTGTCACCATCAGCAAGGGAAAGCCGTCATTTACGTCTGATTCCAAGAACGCAAAAAATGCACACTCAATTCCCAGTTTTACGGAAAAACGGAACAAAAAGTAGTTCTTCACAGAAGTGAAACCACCATAGTGAGAAACCCGTACTTGCAGGTTACATGGAGAATATAATTGTTACAATAAATTTGATTCAAATATCCGTGGACGCACTCCCAATTTCGCTTATGACTTAACAGAATCTCTGCATACGGAAAAACCCGAATCGCGATATAATAGTAATGAACCAGCTTCAATAGATCTCTCGTATTCCTTTAGGGCAACTTCAGGGCAACTTTTGCAACTCTTTTTACAGCTTCCGGCAGCTTTCTAAATACTCGTAAGATATGTAGAATGCTGTTTCAAGCTGTTTGAAGGAAACTTATATTGCAACTTTTTGCAACATTTTGCAACTTTCTCGATTTTTCATGAAAGTATTTTCGATTCTGATGAAATACACGGCCAAATTCGACTGAAGCACCGTAAATCAGCACCGAAGTAAGGCTTTTACGGGTATTTCGGGAGCTGAGCCGGAAAATTGACCTTTTTTTAGTCAACCGAGCAAAATATGGTCAAAATGCAACTTCTGCATCTTTTTTCAAAAATAAATGCAACTTTCCTCGGATTTAACTGCAACACAGACTTGCCCTACTAATTATGCATACACATGAGGTATGTCGTCCTTAAAGCTACTCTTTTCGCAATTTATACTATACTGTATTTAACCAGCCATAATCTCAAAAGGTGTTGCTAGAGTAGAACCCTATGATCCGTTATAATGTAATATATTATTGTGTATGCTTAATAATTGAGCATTCAGGCAAAAAAACAAGGATATGGAATTTCAATCATTTGAATGGTCCGGCCCGGGAGCGATCAAATGGTTTGAATCCGACACGCGACGCAATTTGAGTTAGACACCCCTGCTCTAAATCCAATGCATGCAGTTCGACACCACATTTCAACATATTTTATGTACTAGTCAATGTTTTGTGTATCAATGCACAATGTGAATTCTAACCGAACGTCTAGAACAGTGGTTCTCAATCTTTTTCTCTTCGTGGACCCCTTTGGACCGTCACGGAGCCCGCGGACCCCCAAGTCTTAGTTCAAATTCACCCCTTTTATCATGCAACCGTCACCTGTCTGGTGCAAATATTAACTGCAGACTAGTGATAAAAAACAGCAAAATGACCTTTCTTGAAAATAACATCATACTAATTATGTAGAAATTGGGAAGACTTTTGATTATTTCAAAGCGAATTCTGTCGATGCATTTCTTGATATAAGGGGCCGTGTCTTGAAAATCCGCGCCATCGATTTGATGAGAACGAGTGTCAAAAATCCATTTCCACAAGTATAGGTGGCGGCGAATGTAATAATAACTCGTAACGCTTCCGACGACACCTTTGGCGATGATCGCAACATGACACATGGATCAAACATCCGGCCTTGTCTTCTCTATCTAGCAGCACATTTTGAAGTTATTCTGGAATAGCGGTCATGCATATCAAAGGAGAAAATGGATCTCTGCAAACAATTTTTTTCAAAACCCCAACAAAACACCCATAAACAGCATTATGTTAGTAAAGTAGGCTGTTGGCCATTTGGCAATTAAAATGAGTTTGCGCAGTGGAATATTTCACCTCAGACGGTCATTCTGTTTATATGGTCCTGAAGTTTTAGCAAATATGAAGCGATAATGCTTCGTGATTTCTCTAATTAAAAACAAAATAAAGATTAGGATATCAGCCATTTTGAAAATTTGGAGGTTTCGCGAACCCCACTCCCGGTTGAGAATCCCTGGTCTAGAATTAATAGTTATACACCACATTCATTGGCAATCAAAAAATTGGCGAACACATAAAATATGTTGAAAAATGGTGTCTAACTGCACGACCTCAATTTAGAGTAGAGGCGGAAAACATACTGCCCGCGAGGGGATTTAGGGAGGGTTGGGGGTATGTCAGGGAGGGTTGGGGTGCATTAGGGTTGCCGGAGGGGGGATATTAGGGTTGCGGAGGGGTTGGGGTTAGGCCATCCCAAGATTAAGGTCGGGGTGATGGATATATATCTCCTAACCCTAATATCCCCTCCCCCAACCCTAATATCCCACTTCCCCCAACCCTAATATCCCACCTCCGGCTACCCTAATATCCCACCTCCGGCTACCCTAATATCCGTCTCTCCACAGGCAAAATAAAAACAATTTATTTTGACGTATTCATGTGAAGCACTCTGAGTTTTGACATGTTCATGTGAAACATTGATCGGTGATGGTCATGGGGATCACTTTCTCGAAGTGGCTGTATTCTACACTTGACCCGTAGTTTAATTGTCCATAGACGCCTAAATGACTAGCGCTGAATGTTAGCCTGTCTTGGCAATCTGAACCTCACAAGACAAACACCATCCCACACGGAAAAACTATATGCCAGTGAAAAAATACCAATTTCAAATCGTGTGCGTGCTATAGTTTAGTACGTTTATGCGATTCTACATTTTTTGATATTGCGGCGGTCACGAAATAACATCATGTAACGAAGTCATACTACCGGGTCCGCCCGCCCGAAGATATTTAATTATTATTTACGGGCCTTGCAGTTTCCAAGACGACTCACTCAGCTCTACCGGTAAATCTGATTACGCGAGCAGAGAGGACAATAAATTGATAGCAAGATATATGCAATTCTCGATCTTATTGACCGATTTTATTTTGGATCATTGAAAATTTTCGCGCTTCGCGCTTGCTCACTAAATAACACTACTAATTACGTGGCGAAAGCGAACAACGTGATGGAGTGTGGAGGGTCGGTTTATCACCCTATGGGACCCCAAGACCCAAGTTCTTTTGGGGCCGGACGAAGTGCTGTTCATTCCTTCCTACAGGTATACGCCCGGATATGTTTAATTATTTTTATTGAGTGGTCCTACCTTTTGAAACCTACCTCATTCCGCTCTACCGGTAAATCTTAATACGTGAGCAGATAGAGGATAAAAATTGATAGCAAAATATATGCATTTCTCGATCATATTGACCGATTCAATAATTAATTATACAAATTTTTCGCGCTTTGCGCGGTTAGCCGAGACAATGTTACTTACACTTAATCTCGACGATAAGTGGCCGAAATAGCGTAGAGCCTGAGGGTGGTCTGGGGGGCGAAGCCCCCCAGAAGTCCGTTTTATCACCCTGTGGGGGGCCCAAGACCAACGTTTTGTGGGGGGCTGACGAAGTGCTGTTACGGCCCTGGTTGTGGGGCGGAATGAACACCACACTCTAAATTCAAGGCGTGCAGTTAGACACCACATGTCAACAAATTTTATATGTTCCCAATATTGCGTGTAACAATGTATAATGTGGTGTCTAATTCTGATGCATGGATGTTGGGTAGATACAATATTATGCATTGATACAAACAATATTGTCTAACAAATTAAATGTGTTCAAATATGGTGTCTAACTGCACATTTTGAAATTACACCCTCTAGTTCGAATGCTCGTGTACGATCAGGCATTCCACAAACATCGTGAAAATATAATGTGCTATTGTATTATTCACTCTTGACACGGAAAAAAGTCACGTTTTAAAATATTTGAATAATTGATTTTGTTTCAGGCCTAATTTTTGTAATTAATGAGTTATAGACATCATATACGAGAGGATGCATCATGACATCGAAATACCGACGGTGCATTACATTGCAGCTAGTGCAACTTTGACGTGACACAATTCTATGTATAGAATATTTTAAAAGATACTGAAGATTCATCCGATATTAGTGAATTTGAGCGGTGTAGCCTAATCCCAGTGTTGATATAGTCGTGATAAAGCTATTGTTATTGCCAAAGTCAAATTAAATCAGCGTTAGATTTTGCCTTCGAATATTATTGGAACATATCAATAACAACTTAAATATAATCATTATTGAGCCATAGTAATAGTACTGTTTCTTAACCTTTTTAGCGATCGTACCCCTTGTGTTTCCAATGAGATTTTTCGTTGCCCCTGTCTATTTTAAACAAAATTGTTGGGATTTCAGTGACTTTTATAGTAGTTTTAGGATGAACTTTAAGTTCTTATATCTAAGATGATATGTCACTTGAATATATTGTTGATTACTTGAAATTCCAAAATGCTGTCGCGGGCCGCGTGTTTGAGACCTCTGACCTAGGGTTACCATATTTTGGGAATCTGAGAAGAGGGCACTTTTCAAAAATTTCCAGACTTACAATACCGGAGTAAAATCCGGAAAATTGGTAAATTTGTTGCGACTTTGTAATTGGTTGATTAAAAAAAAGTCAACTTTCTGGCTCGACTCCCGAAAGTCCCGCCGAACCGTCACTTGAGTACTGATTTTTGATATCTCAGTTGAATTTCAACATATATTTAACCAAAACTTTCAAAAAAGTGAACAAATTCTCAAAAAAGAGGACGTTTGGGCCTCCTCCGAGGACGCAGATAATCTATCATAGCGCGACTGAAAATAAATTATGTAAATATAAAGTAAATGTAACCGATAGGTCGGGTGCGGTAGCGACCAAAATTTATTCCCGCCGCGACAGATAAAATTTAAGAATCACTGGCTTAACGGATGCCGTTGCCAGCTGCAGAAAAACGGTTGGTGGTATTTCTTGCTTGAAACGTTAGATGTTTGTTTGTTTCGTTTTATTCACATAATTGGCGCTTTTAACAACTGGGTCATTTCCGGCCAGCACGGAAATTGCGTCAAGATCAATTTCTTTGCGGTATTTTTCTGGGCATTTGCTGCCATCTTTCCAGAGGTCGGCTCTCTCTACCTCTGGGCTTTTTCAAGGCGCTGTGTATTCAGCAAGATCGGCGATGAGGACGAAACGTTAAATATCAACAAATTGAATGTTTGGCACGCAAGTTGGTAAAAATTTGACATTTTTTGACATTTTGGCACGCTGCACACAAAATGTTTCCGGCCCCTGATTTAAGCTATGGGGCATAAGCACAAAGTCGCAGGTCAATATTAGCACGCAATTACTTCATTACAGCCACTGATTCACTGTTGTTAACAGGGCTTTGGAGCCGGAGCCGGAGCCCGGAGCCGGAGCCCCGGAGCCG
>ATSW01001183.1:0-12728 GCA_000444245.1 Botryllus schlosseri
GTCGGGAACCTATGGCTCGCGAGCCGTATATGGCTCTTTTGGGTGTAAGATATGGTTCTTTGCCAAATATTTATTTTTTTACTGAATTGATCAATATCGCAGCAACTTGTTAGTGAATTTTCGTCACAGCCATAATACTTATTCTCGTGTCAGTATAAACATCTCTTTGAGAGGTAAAGTCAATGACGTCTTCAGGTTGAGGGGCTCGAACCCCCCCTTTTCAAAATCCTCAAATTTAAGTTAATGTCGCGCCGGTGACCAATGTCACTCGCGAATTCGATGTACCGGACTCGAAATCTTGGATTGAACGATAAGTTGATTGATCAAAGTTAATAGCAGACATGGCGACGCCCATTTGGCTACGCAGTTTTCAAATACACATTATCTTCCTGATCTACTCCACGAAATGAACTGCTGCGGACGTTTCATTCACAATTACAAACTCGAATTACATAGCTATCCAGTATATCCACGTTCTTGATTGGTAAGTAGCTCTGTAGTAACGGCGGTAAACGTAGGCGCGAGGATTGAGAATTAGATCAGTATTTAGATTTTCGGAATCGATTATTATCAGTTATAATCAATTCTAATCTATTTACAATGAATTTTGTTATCAATGGTGAGGTTTGTCCCGTCTGTACCTTATCTCTCCTCTCGTTTCACGCTCTATTTCCGAAAATTAAATATGCAAATTGTGTGATTCTGGGAGTAAAATGTTCAAATTCTTGTCATTCATCAACAACGAACATCAATAGAAAATACCAATTGCTATTGAAGGTTTCACAATTTTTGTTCACTCATCCCGAAGACAGGTCAGGTGCTGCATCACTTGCCTTCCCTGACTCGACCTCACTGATGTGTCACAGCTTAGAATGGGTAGGCATATTTACTGCTGTAGTGACCATGTTTGGCCGCACCTATGCTTGTGATCAAGGGTTCTCGCATTTAAAAGGAGCATTACGACGAACCTACTTTCTCATACCTCAGGTTTTGCGTGCTTAAATAAGGCAACCAACATGATTAGTACGAGATTTTACAGATAAAATGTGGCACACACGATGAATCTTATGTAGTGAGTTCGAGTTGGTGCTACCATGACGTCACAAAATTTCAATTGTGAGATAACAGTTGATTGACATGTATGGCTCTTTAAGAGTTGAAATGGAAAAAATAGGGCCAATATGGCTCTTCGGACAAAAAAGGTTCCCGACCCCTGTTATAGATCTATTTTGAAAATCCAGTACCGTAGTTCTAAATTTGTACATCTCTCTCAGGGACTCGGAACTGCGATCGGGGAGCTGCCTCCTTATTTTATGGCTCGAGCCGCGCGCCTCACCGGAGTCGATCCAGACGACGAGGATTACGAAGAGGCTCTGGCGCAGGAGGAAGACGAAAACCCGACCGCGTTGAGCTCGAGAGCCAAGTCCACCGTTAGGAAGCTGATTCAACGAGCCGGTTTCTTGGGAATCATGCTTTGTGCTTCGGTATGTGTTATGTAGACCGCAAGTGATTACCACAGCTGTAATCGGAGGAAAACTAGAAAATACACTGTGTTTTCCGAATTAGACGAGGACCACAATTAGAGCAACGAAACATGTCACAAATTAGATTACCGGCATTTCTCTCTAAATAGTATAATTACACAACTAGAATTATTTAGTTGTTCAAGTAGCACTCGACTGAACTCGAATCATTTTTTCAAAATAGAATATGACTCAACTTAAGTCAATTTTCATTTTGACTCGACTTGTACCAAGTTCTATTACTCCAGACATTCTATATGACTTAATTCAATTCTCGTTTATCAGGACCAATGCTTGAAAAATAATCGCATGAACCCTGTTTTAACAGTTCGAATAAACATATTCAATGTGAGAAAAATGAGTATATTATAAATGCGAGACCTTTGATATATCACCTAAGTGGAAAAATCAATGTCCCACCTTATTTTTTGCAATCCATTGCATTCCTGGTTTCAGTGACTCGTTAATGACAACTTTTGAACATAAAAACACATTGCTGCCCGCACACTGCAATGTCACGTAGATATTTAATGTTGAACTTGAGGTATCTTGAATCAGACGTCCATCTTTTAGCAGGGGTAGCAATTGGCACATTTTAAAATAATAATATTAATAAATGAAAGTTTATATTGCTTCTTGGACGTATAGAACTTCAATTGAATAGCATATTCATATTGAAATATAGCCCAATAATTCTGGCTGACACTTGTCGGGGGTGATAGTCAGCAACTAGTAGAGTATTACGAAGAACATTGAATATCAATAATCCTATCAAAAAATATGACATCACCAGCATGAAATTTGGAATAATCGAGGCAGAGCTCGCTTCGGCCTGATTATCCGAAATTTCATGCAGGTGAAGTCATATTCTGAGATACTATTGTTGATATACCATTTCCTTTCCAATTCTCTACTAGTTGCTGACGATAACCCCTGACGAGTGTCAGCCAAAAATACTCGGTTTCATTTCAATATCAATATATCATTCAATTGTAGATAAAAGTTCTGTAGGCCTACCCCCAAGAAGTTATTCGGTCATCAATTGTGCACCGAAATTTGTTTGTGATTTCCTTACCCTTCTTTGTGAGTGAGTCATATTATTCTAGGGTTACCATATTCTGGAACTTCGGGAAAGGAGGACACTTTTTCAAAATTTTCAGACTTAGAATTGTGGAGTAGAATTCGTAAAAAATGGTAAATTATTCCCGACTTTGTTGTTGTTGACTAAAAAATAAAAGGTCGTCACTTCCGCTGGAACAACGAATTTCCTGTTTATCATAATTTATGCCCATTTTCTCTCGAATCTTAGCTCTAATAGCTGTAAAGGGGGACGAATTGTCAAAAAGGAGGGCATTTTGGCGTCCTCGGAAGACATTTTCAATAACCTGAAAAAGGAGAACGTTGGTAACCTTATATTATTCACATATAGGTACTGCATTGTATAAAATGTGTCTAAATCTATATTTTAATATGCAGCAACTGCGTATAGAATCATTATTCAAGATTATCTGATCCTTTTTGCATTGGCATTTGCTCATAGACTTAACCCGATTAATATCTTTGAATTTAAAACGTTGTCTGTTTTCAAAATATCCCTCCTTTCCCCCTTCCCCCCTTTTCTCTCGGCTGGCTACAAGCGTGCTGGTCAAACCATTCTTCTTCAGAGTTTCCGTTCTTTTTCAGATACCAAATCCACTGTTTGACCTGGCGGGGATCACGTGCGGTCACTTCCTGGTGCCTTTCGCCACCTTTTTCGGAGCCACCGTCATCGGGAAGGCCGTCATCAAGATGCACATTCAAAAACTGTTTGTGATCATCACGTTCAGCGAACACCACGTCGATTCGTTGGTGGATTTGATCGGGATGTTTCCGAAGTTCGGCCCGTCTATGCAAGCGCCGTTTAGGGAGTTTCTTAAGAAGCAGAAAGATAATCTGCATCGGCCTGTGGGGCAGCATGTTGAATCGGTGAGTGTGGGTTTTCTGAAATGCGGGTTTATATGCATAGGTGGGTGAAAGCGGTCATCGTTTGTAGAGACGTACCAATTCACCAGGTAACGGTGTTTCAAATTTTACTGTCAACTCCATGAAATTGTTAAGTTGCCTAAAAGAACGATGCTCATCCATTTTTTGCTCACTTCCAACCGGGTTTGTGATCAAGTCACAAGGCTCATTTTTATAGAGTTGACTCGAATCAGGTCAAGTCGTTTTCAATTCACCGCCAATTCAAGCCCGAGTCCAAGTCAGCGAGCAGAGGGTCAAGTCCGAGTAATGGTATATGACTCGAGTTCAAGTCATTGCATTGCGTTGACTGCTCACTTTCGAATTAAAGTCTTGTTAAAACCACTTTTTATAACTCTGTTTGGTGATATCGAATAGTTCGCATTCAAAATATACTATTTTTTCTCGCTTTCATTTTCTGGTCGGATTTTTAAGTACCAGTGCCAATAGGCGAAATACCAACGGTGTGGTTATTTTACTATTCTTCGAAATTACAATGAAATGTCGGTCTTGACCGTCTGAGACTTGAGTCATATGACTTGGTCCGAGTAGTGCGCAATCACTCGAGTCGAGTCATATCCGTATTTTGAGAAAAGGACTCGAGGCATTACAACCCTGCTTCCAACTGGTAAAGGCGAAGTTATTGCAGTTGAATATGTTGAATTCGCAAAAATAGCGTGGACGATGGGTGATCGTGAAGTTATTATTAAAAAACTAAAATAACTTATCTTCTACCGGTTGAAATTGCGTCAAATTTGTTTTGCATCGTTTTTGTAGACAAGTCGACAATTTTATGGGGTTGTCTGTAAAATTTGAACAAAATTGAGCCAAATTTGGTGTGCAGTGTTTTTTAGACAACCTAACAATTTAATCAGTGAATCCCCGGAATCCTGAAAAAAGTTATTTTGCTACCCTACTGAACAGGTATAAACTCCACGACTTGAACTCAGACGCGATTCTTTGCACCCTGACTTGGACTCGGTGGTGAATTGAAAGTGACTCGACTTAACTCGAGTCAAAACTATAAAAATAAGATCGGCTTGTTGTGGCTCGGTTACAACCCTGACTCGAAGAAGTCTGTGAAATTGCGCTTCCAACTTGTAATCCGGTAGATGTGTAATCTACTGATAAGTAATCTACTGGAGTAGCAAAGCAGACTACTTTGACTACCTCTACCTACCAGCCGCACACTTGGAAGACTAGAAAAATTTCAGATAGTCCAAATTAGATGAGAACTATAGTTATGACTACACTGGTTTTTCCAAAGTATACTAGAATTATTAAATTACTAAACTCGCAAAGACTCGGATACATCAAAATTCTAATTCTGTTCATTTCAAACCCAAGTACATTATCATTATATACATGAGAATGGCAAATGTCTGTCCAGCAAGCTTGACTCTTTCCGCACCACATAGTTCTCCTATGGCATTTTGAGGGAAACCAGACATTCGATTAGAATTGAAATGGGAACATACAGACATGTCACAATTATGATTAGGTTATCAGTATTTTGCTCTAATCAATCCAATCGAAGTACTAAAATGATCTAGCTCCAGCGCTCGATTTGGTGCAGCCCTGCTTGTAATGGGTAGCTGTGATTAACATTTCTATGCCGGGATTCTGTTTTGTTTGTGTGTTCCCTAATGTGAATGTCACGCTCGTTGCGATTCTTGGAGACGTCTTTTACCTCGTGCGTTGTGTTGTGAGGGACGGATAACTTTTGTGAAGTATCCACGTCTGATCCTAAGCCGTTTTTGTTACATCATTCAAGTTTTAAATTCAACTCTTTCTTTGCAGTCTCAAAGCTGGCTGCAATGGTTTTTCGAGAAGTTGGTGATCGTCATGGTGCTCTACTTTGTGATATCCATCGTCAACTCCATGGCGCAGTCCTACATGGCGAGAATGCAGAAGAAAAAGAGAGAACGGAACAGTGATTGACGGTGGCGTCTCGTGTGAGAACCGTCGATCGTGTTTACATCTCAAGATTTTCCTAATTAGTGACATCCTGGCCTTGGGTGCGTATGCTAGACACCTTGTATTGACATGCATCGTAGTGCAATGTGGTAAAATTGAGTGGAATGCCAGTTAGTATGGCTGAAACTGGATGAGTTTTGGTGGCGATCAATTGTATTGTCCTATTTTAGTAGAATATTGCTTTGTGTCGGGTTCCGGACGTGATTAATATATTATGTTTCCATTTCTGGGATGTGCTGTTAGCTGGGCACAATGATTCGAGTGCTCTAATCTGAATCAAGCGGTAATTCCAATGATGTGAGTCTCGAGAGAGATGATTTTTTCGAGTACTTAGTTCGATTTTATGCTCCTTGCCGCTTCATTCACTAATGAAAATTATAATTCCGATGCTTTTTCACTGTGGTAGCCTTGAAACCTCGATAGGTCGTATTGCGGCATACAAAGCTTGTAGTGCAAAGCCATGCACGGTAGATCGAAATGAGATATCTGTGAAGTCATGATAGATCCACAGCGTTGTCACGAAGTGCAATAAAACCAGGTATATTGGAAAGAATACAAAATTATCTTTAATGCTAGGTAGAACTGGCGTTGTATACTTTGTGATCGCATGAAAGGGATATGTTTGAACTTCTGTCATACTGTTATGAGGTTGTAATGAATGATGCTCGAAGCTATGCACTCGATTCAGAATACAATCACTCCAGCACCCGATTTGGTTCAGCCGTACTTGTAGCATGTAGCCGTGATAAACGTTTCTATGCAGGGATTCTGTTTCGTTGTGTATTCCTTGATGTGAATGTCACGTTCGTTGCGGTTCTTGGAGATGTCTTTTACCTTGTGTGTTGTGCTGTGATGGTCGGATCACGAACAAAATTGTACCCAATATTTTCCGCCTTTTGTTTTAACCAGTGTGTGTGTTGTCGATATTGATTTCTGTTTTAGAAGTTGCTATTACATCTGTCTTGGGGTCCTTGGATTCTGGTGGAAAGGCTTCATGGTGTAGGCGACGGTTGCAGTCAGTTGCGTTCCATTTTAGTAATCTAGTAAAGTCCAGAGGACCATTGAACCTGAAGGTTAAGATACGTCCTCATTGAGGAGGATTTGTCTTCCTTTTTGACAATGTGTCCTCTATCTTAGCCTAAAATGGCTAAAAAGACCACGAAAGACATGCAATGTTGGCCTAAAAGACGGACGACAAGTATTTCGCCACGTGATGTAGCATGTAGGCTATGACCTGTAGAGAATTTGATGAGTATAACGCAGCACAGTATTTTATAGTATGTGTAAAGAGAAGGAAAACTTAGTGTAACAGGAGAACATAAGTATATAAGTTGAATTTCATCTTTTCAAAAACCACAAGACTGCCATACAAAGAAGAGATAGGAAGGTGCTGGAACCTGGAACGACTTGGATTGGTCTTTGAAATCAAACACCAACCTGGGTCTTGGGCTAGGCAATCAAAACATAGGCATTCACACTGGATGGAATGGATTACGGGTTAACATAAAAGCGCTAGCGGCTCGGTTTATCAGCAGTTTTTTTTATCAGTTCAATGCACCACAAAATTGTGATACAATGAAAAGATCGGAAGGTGTCGAAACGACTTGGAGTAGTCTTTGAAATCAGACACTCACCTTGGCCTAGCCGATGTAAAGAGGAGGCATGCACACTGAATGAAAAGTAAAAGAAGATAGTATAGAAAAGCAAGCGACAAAAGATGGAGTGGCATGTCACGGAAGGCGAGATTGATAGGTCAGTTCTTGGTCCGGTAATCCAATGATATATATCATTGGGTAATCTTGACGGCGGACCGAAAGCTCGAACCGAACCGATAGCTCATGAAGCAAAGCTGACGATAAAATTTCCGGATTTTCTATTCGGCAATGCGTTAACTATATTTTCGGATTTTGAAATTAAAAATTTCTCGAATCCAGACCGGATTTGGAATATCGAATTACAGAATCCGCTATCTCCGCCTCCGACAGACGACGTCACGCCACAACGATTCCGGTCATATGATCAACATGATCCCCATATGAATCTCGTGCCACGTTAGTATTTAAAAGCGCCCTACATATTGGTCCGCTTTCGATAGTCTACCTGGAAAGCGGAATCTCGCTGTGTTAACTGTGCGCATTTCGTTTTAGTATAACCATATATCTATACATATAAACATGTTCGCGTTTTTCGGCCGAGTCCTCGACTGGTTCAAGTCCCTATTTTGGAAAGAAGAAATGGAACTGACTCTGGTTGGGCTGCAGTACTCCGGGAAAACCACATTCGTCAACGTTATTGCGTCCGGCCAGTTCAACGAAGACATGATTCCAACCGTTGGGTTTAACATGAGAAAAGTATCGAAAGGCAACGTCACTATCAAGATCTGGGACATCGGTGGACAGCCCAGATTCCGCAGCATGTGGGAACGATACTGCAGAGGCGTAAACGCAATTGTNTTCATGGTAGATTCGGCAGATCACGACAAATTAGACGCAGCAAAGAACGAACTTCATAATCTACTAGAAAAACCGCAATTGCTGGGTATCCCCGTGCTTGTGTTGGGTAACAAGAAAGATCTTTCCAATGCCATCGACGAGAAAGAAATNATCGAGAAAATGAATCTTGCCGCTATACAAGATAGGGAGGTATGCTGTTACTCCGTATCTTGTAAAGAAAAAGAAAATATCGATATAACACTNCAATGGCTTACGCAGCATTCGAAATCTGCNAGAAATTGAGTNGTGTTTAATAACTTTCGTATGTTATATGAACAACACATAACGGTGCATGATGCCAGANGTGTATGATTCTCTTTCAGTGATCATTTTGAAATGANGTTGCAAGAATTATTGTTCGAATGAATCTGCTACCTTTCGNTNTAATGATAACGATCCTATGAAACAATAGGGTGACTTANTNNCAACGTTTTTTCTGCTTTGCAACGNTTGTCATTTTTCATGTAATACACTGAACGATCAGTGGGTATTTCTAAACGTTTTGTCTGTGTACTGAATCAGTAATNACTCGTGTGTAATAGGCTATTACTAGCGATCTCTACGAGCCATTTGTTTGAATGTGACTTACCGTTTATCTTACTTTCTCAACAATTATATGTATTAAATAGGATTGGGCACAATGATCTGAGTGCTTGAATCGGAATCGAGTATTTACTCATGAGAATTCGATTTGTGAGGGATCAGTTTTTCCGAGTACGGAAATTCAACTCTCCTTGCCACTGGGAGTTAATTTATAGAAGATAACTATAGTTTGGATACCGTAGTGTTTTCATCCGTGAAAGGCTGTAAACCTTGATAGGTCTTATCGCAGCATAAGAAACATTTTGTACAAAACTACGTACCGTACGTTAGCAAAAATTACTTATCTGTGAAGTCCTGATCAACTCACAGCATCGTCACCAAGTGCAATGAAATGGTATAGTCGAAAAAATACCAAATAATCCTTAATGTGATGCAGAACTCGCTATATGTTCTTTGTGTTCTCGTGAAAGATACATACGAGAACTTTCCACATCTTCCATACTGTATGACATTAAAGTGAGGGATACTCGACTTGGTAGGGCTCCAAATACTCGATTCAGAATCAAATCACTCGGGTACTGGTACTCGATTTTGTCCAGCCCTAGTATTAAGTAGGCTAAACATGTTGTCATGTCTCATTCAATCTTATAGTTGTGCACTTGTGCAGGCTGAAATTTCGATATTTATTTGCGTGGAAATGATGCCATTCGGATTTAAATTGTCCAATGAAATATCTCATGTGCAGACAAATTGAACACTATCAATAAATCAAGAATGTTTTGACGCATGCATTCTCCAATGTAATGCAATAGTTGCCGCCCTGCTCACTTGCTCTGCAGCATTCCAGTGGCTAAAATAATTCAGTTGATATTCCCACCTTGGTGTCAAAAAGTAGCCTAATTTGCGTCATAAGACCTGCTTGTACAGTGCTTCCCAACCTTTTTCAGTTCACAGGCTTCTTTTAGTGCACATTTTACGGTGCGAACCACTGAGATATGACCGCACGATTGAAAAAAAAATTAATGAGAAAAGAAAATAGGGATACGCATGCAATTTACTATTTATTCGAAAATGTAGCTTGCATATTACATATCAGATCAAGTCTAGGCTTGATTGGATTGATGTTTCTTTTATCCAGAAAAACCCAAAGTCAAGGCACACCTGTTTTCATTTGCCTGCCATCAATTTTTATTGACAATGCTTATGAATTGACTATCATATCGATTAGAAGATTGCTGGCATTACATCACAACCAAAAATAGCCCCCTAGGATGTATTGCATACAAAACTATGGCGTTCAGAAATGCTTCGTGAAACACTGGTTGCGAAGCACTGCACTTGTAGATAACAGAACAGATAGGCAAGGCTATTGCTGCGTAACATTGCTGAATATGTTTGACACTGTTCGAAACAGGACTGAATTTGAATTAATGTTTGTCTGTTTTATAAACTTCACTTTATGATTGGTTTACCGGAACCGTTTTGGTTTTATTTGAATACACTTGATTTGCAATGGTTTATGACTATGATTAGTTCATCATATTGTCGAGGAACAGAACTGACTGTATAGCGTTTCAATTTTCTGCTTAACCTGCATAACACCGGGTATTGAGACGCGATTCAGACTTTGCACCTCGATTGCATGTGTTGCATTGTGTCTGCATTTGTGATTCTTCGGAGATACTGGTGGTGAAGTAGTTAAGGTATTCAGGCCACATTAATGAAACAGTTAACCAGGCTCATTAAAGGGAATGTGTTAGTCCAAGTAATTCAGTTTCATTGTTTCTGAATAGGGATTACAGTCGAGTAGTGAGTGACGATGTTTTCAAGTACTGAAATTATACAGTCTATAAGAATTAATTAATCAATGAGAATTACAGTTCTGATACAATTGTCCACTCTGATAGCTTTGAAACCACGATTCGTCACTTCCCAGCATACGAGAAATGTAGGCCTACAAAGCTGCTAACGTCATAGTCCTGAAATAACATATCTGTGAAGTCACGACCGACCCACATTATTGTCACAAAGTGTAATGAAATAGGTACAGTCGAAAAATCACCAAATTATTTTTATTTTGGTGTACAACTGGCATTATATTCGTAGTGGCTGCATTAAAGGTAGCCTACATATCGGAAGTTCCAGAACGAATGTTGAATGCTGTACATAGACATGGAATATTCTTGTCTCAAGTGTTCTTGTAATGTACAGTCGATACCCCTTGTATATGTGCAATGTTAGGCGCCGCAGACATAAAAGTCTACTTCTCTCTTCTTAGGCTACTGTGTATTTGTTATTGCATGTTTTCTTACTTGATAAATTGAACGTCTTACTTTGTTTCGTGACTTCGTTGACAATAATTTTATCGCATCACTTTGTAGACCAGTACTGGAGTGATTGTAGCGTGTTCACTTTTGATCTGTTTGCGGTTTAGCAGTGACTTTCAATCGTAGTAAAGGTTTTGTTGGAAATGTTTTGGCAAAAGCATAGCAGATTCAAGAATCTCAACTGTAGAGTACTTTCGTAAATGCAACTTGCTCGTTAGGGCTGGGGACGATGATTTGAGTACTCTGACCCAAATCGGGTATTATCATGATAAGAGTCTTGTAAAGAGGTCATTTTGTGAGTACTACAAGTTACATCGTCAATGTAGATTATAGTTTTGGTACGTTTTTCCCCACATTAGTATAATTCACATTTCCGTGGAGTCGTCATCAACCTTAACTAGGGTTGCTCAAAAATAACTTGTTACCGGATTCCAGGGATTCACTGATTGAATTGTTATGTCGCCTAAAAAATGTTACATGCCAAATTTGGCTCGATTCCAACCAGTAAAAGCCGAAAGAGGCAATTGAGATTTTTGAACTGTCAACCCCATAAAATTGTTAAGTTGCCTAAAACAACGATAAGAGTTTTTCTCAAGTCTAACCGATAGAAGCGAAGTTATTGCTGTTGAAAGTTTTGAATTGGCAAAAATAGTATTGATGACAGGGAAAAACCTAGAATTGGTAATTAAAAACTCATAACTTCGCTTCTACGGGTTGGGATTGCGTCAAATTTGTCTTGTACCGTGTCGTTTTTCGTAGACAACTCATCAATTTCATGAGGCTTACAGTAATACTTGAAAAAAAGGTATAATAAATTTCAATTGACTCTGCGTCAGCTTCTACTGGTAGAATCGAGCCGAATTTGGTGTGCAGCGTCTTTTAGGCAACATAACAATTTAATCCGGAAAAAAAAAAATTTTTTTTAACAACCTTAACCTATAACATTGTTGCAAGACATATTGAAATAGGTATGTTCGAAATAGTGCTGAATAATGTTATGTAGAACTGGCATTCTTTTCTTTGTGGTCGCATAAAAGTTACATTTCTGAAACTTCGGCATTATCCCCACTCTAATGATGTCATTATGATTAATTCCCGACTCGTGGCTTACTACTGGATTCACAATCGTATGACTCAGGTACTCGTTTTTTTCCCTAGCCCTACTCACTGATTCTAGTAATGTACCAGTGCATTTTCTCTATTGTACCATGAATATAAGCAGTGCAGATATGTTTTCATTCTTAAAATGCATATTCAATTTAGCATTTAATGCTGACGCCGTAATTAACCACCTGACGCAGCCATGGTTTCATTGCTGAATCCTGACGCGGCCGCTAATTCCGACGAATCCGCAGAAGAATCAAAGTCACAACCCTGCGAAAGTTTGCTGTATAATTTCGGCCACGCTCCCTTTGAAGTCGTGCAGAAGTTTCAGGATTTCTGCATGAATTACAAGTCCCTCACCGAAGCGCTGCTCGGAATATTATCGAGAGAACCGTTGCTGAAAAGGAAATACCATTTCATTATCACTCCCGTAGTGTATCAATTGCTGGCTAGACCTACAGAAGTCGATTCCGATACACTTCTAGACTCGACTATCGATCTTTTAAAGAAATTTACACGCAGGGGAAGGTATGACTCGGTGTCCAACGCGATCGAAGAACTATTATTTTCTCCGGCTCAAGAAGCAGCGGCTACTTGCGACAAAGGAACATGGACTTGCGGTAACATCGACAATAATTTCACGGAGCTTTCGCACGGCGAACAAGACCTCCTCGAAAAGATAGCAGACTCGTTGATTTACAGGATTGGTACGATGAACCCACCTAAAAAGCGGAAAAACCAGAGCAAGCCTAAAAAAGAGTCTC
>ATSW01001186.1:0-11234 GCA_000444245.1 Botryllus schlosseri
TATCCGCTATTTGCTGATACTAGTCATCTACATTGGGTGTCCATTTACTGAGCCAGCTATTCTCGCCTAGACGCGCGAAGAGCGACAAATTTCGATAATTATTGATTGAATCGGTCAATATGATCGGGAATTGCATGTAGGCCTATATTGATATCAATTTTTATCCTCTCTCTGCTCGAGTTGTAGCGTACCGCTCCATGATTAACCTATAATTACCCTCGCTGATCACTGATTATGTTACTGCTACGTCTTGTTGTGTTGCACTCTTTTATGTCGGTTGCTCTTTAGTCGCCGTCCGAAGGACATCGCCGCTGTTGCTTTTAATAAATGACTTACGCCCACAACAGAGCCAAAATATAGCGTGCTCTGTTGTGGGCGCGCGTTCATCTTGGTCCGCGGCTCTGTGTAGATAACGTTCACACGTTAGCGTAAGTCATTTTTTAAAAGCAACAGCGGCGATGTTCTTCGGACGGCGACTAAAGAGCAACTGACATAAAAGAGTGAAACACAACACGACGTAGCAGTAACATAATCAGTGATCAGCGAGGGTAATTATAGGTTAATCACGGAGCGGTACGCTACAACGTAAACAGATATACCGATAGAGCTGAGTGATGTGTGACTGAAAAGGTAGGACCCTCAATAATAATTATAGATCTTCGGGCGCATACCCGTTGGAAGGAACGAAACGGCACTTCGTCAGGCCCATCGAAAAAACTTGGGTCTTGGGCTCCCATAGAGTGATAAACCGACCGCCCCCCATCACGTTGTTCGCTTTTGCCACGAAATCAGCTGTACTGTTTAGCGAGCCAGTGCGAAGCGCGAAAATTTTCGATAATTCATGACAAAATCGGTCAATAAGATCAGGAATTGCATATATATATTGCTATCAATATTTTGTCCTCTCTGATGCTCACGTTACCAGATTCCCCGGTAGAGATGAGTGAGGTGCAATGTTCCCTCTAAGCTGCGCACGTGCGCAGTGCTGACACGGTATCTGCGCACAGAAAATCTACGTTCCGCACAACAAATCCGAAGTTATGACCTTTTTTTAGTCGTTACGCACTGTTGTCCGAGCGTCTGCACAGTGAGTTGTTAAGTGCGCAGACTCGTCAAAACGTAGAGGGGACATTTTGAGGTCTCTCGGAAACTGTAGGGTCCGTAACTAATATTTAAATATATTCGGGCGGGCGGACCCGTTGGTATGATTTCGTTGCATGAAGTTATTTCGTGACCTCCAGTCTGCTATATCAAAAATATAGAATCGCCCAACAGGGATATCAAAGTTCTATTTATCCCTGTCGCCCAATCGTACTAAACTAAAAGACGCACACGATTTCAAATTGGTATTTCTTCACTGGCATATAATTTTTCCCTGCCAGATAGAATTCGTCTTCTGAGGTTCAGATTGCCAATACAGGAACATTCGGTGCCAGTCATTTAGGCGCCCATGGCTAATTAAACCAATGTGTCTTTTGTAGGCTGTATATAAGGTAGTTTTCGGTGTTAATTTGCTCTGAATACTCATTAACAGGCCTGGGCAAAGTGCGGCCCGCGGGCCAAATGCGGCCCGCGGAGCTATTCTGTGCGGCCCGCGAGAGGTTGCTTGAAATTGAAAATATAAAACCTAATTTTTAATGTTGCTGTGTGGTCTAAAACCACAGAATGTATAAACTGAACCAGAAATTTACCATCAAGCCTGTTCATTAACATGCCGCAATTACGCAGCCTACATGCGTGCCCCACATTCCTAATCCAGATTCAAAGTAAAGTGAATGTAGCAAATTATGCCATTACAATTNAAGTCACAAGAAGTCACCGAACCTTCTTTGTTGCCATTGCTACATTACTCATTACACGGTCTCTGTTTCAAATTGTTACGTGATGCGTTTCCAAATCCCTAATTCGTAAAACAAGTCAAACAGTGCCCNTGATTTCTATGAATNTATCACCACCCATAAAGGATGTCAAAAAAAGAATCNAAAAGTTTAAATTCAANGATGGTTCGGAGGACTAANTATTTGTTTACTACCCGTCTTTTTAGGAGTTNGTGCCGAGAAAGTCGCCGTGTTTAAGGAGTATAATTTAAGTCGGTTCAATGACAAAAACACGAAGACGTACACTCGACCAAGATACGGCGAATTTCGGAATAACTGTAAGCTTGGCTCAATAACAAGGTCATTTCGGCAAGCTGCACACTTCTCGGAAACCATCAGACAATAAGCTTTATAGTATCCCCAGGACCGTAACTGCCGCACCCCAAACCCCCCAATTGGGAGGCGAGCTCTAAGGGTGCCCAAAATTATTTCGTGAACGAACATAAATTATGGAGCATTTTTTTGAAAATTTATGCAACTTCTTTCAAATAGGCGCGATTTAGAAATCACTGGCTCATAGAATTGGCCATTTCGGCGTCAGGCATTACCTCGTCACGACTCACCAAAATATATGAAGTTTAGGCCAACACGGGATAACGAGTATGCACTGCAATTGCAACTGCTGATCAAATTCACTAAGTAAAGGCGAAAAAGCTCGACAGCGAGAAAACCTTAGCCGAAAAGGACTGCCCTTATGCNGACCGAAAAACACGATGTCCTATTGTCCATAGGCAATATTTGCCCGTGAAGAAATACCAATTGGGAATTGTGTGCGTCTTTTAGTTTNGTACACTTTGGCAATTTCAATATCTTTTCACATAGCAGACATGAGGTCACGAAATAACAACATGCAACGAAGTATTTATGCCAACNAACGGGCCCTCCCGAATATTTCCAAGACAGCGCCTCACTTAGCTCTAGCGGTAAAACTGGGTACGTGGGCTGANAGAGGTTAACAAAATATAGCAATATATATGNAATTATCAATATTATAGACCGATTGAATCACGANTCATGGAAAAATTCCGNGCNTNGCGCGATTAGGACATAAAACGTTGCCAATTAGTGTATACAAGAAATCCCGCTCNGAAGTAGTGTTAAAANCGTGCNTCCCGATGAGGTCTGGTGGGNCGAAGCACNATGAGTTTGATTTATAACTCTCTGGAGGGCCCAAGACCAAAGTTTGGGGGCTGACGACCGGCTTTTTCGGCCATCCAAAATACTTCATAATGCATTGATANAAAAACGCGGATAGGGGTTTAAAGAAGGATCAAAATGTATCATGTTTAACATTGTTTGAAAATATGACGGCAAATGAATATTTGTTTTGTAATCAACCGTCACTTTCTCATTCCCCAATNTCAACACATCCACTGAGCACCANTTNGTGNANTTNACTNNTNNCAATTTAGAAATAAAATCAATANGNTGGAANACNNNTAAAATTTCTGACTCGGCCCGCCAACATATTTTNTGNTTCTCANTTTGGCCCGCGGAGAAAAATAATTGCCCACCCCTGCTCATTAAGGATATGTCCCTACCACCACATCATCTACTGCGAAGCAATTTTTCTCCAGCGCCCCCCATATCGAGCCCCCTGAGCCCAGCGCCCCTTGAAGGGCGCTGAAGGCAGGGTTAAGAACCACTCGTGTACATTAATATAGGCTATCACTTCACTAAAATGTAGGGTTGGAATTAGCAATATGATGTTACGTGACGTCATGAGGTTCACGTTCGCGTTTACACAGAACCTTTCAATAAGGTTCGCGTTCACACGAACCAAAACCTTTCAGAGGTTAACACCATCCCGACTTAGAAGTCAAATCCTGTCGTGTGTACGACATGGGAGTTACTTTCATTTATGATGTCAGAAAATATCGACGCAACAAGCAGAATTTCAGAATATTATGCAGCACAGATACCAGAAGAAAACGATCGAAGTTCTGTAGTTGTTGAAAATAAGGACGCAAGTCGCAAACATGGACATTTCTTAGAAATAAGGACAGTTGAGTTTTTTTCAGACCTGGCCCTTCAAAATAAGGACGGTATGGCAACCCTGCCTATAAAGTAGGCAACAATATGTAAAATGATAAGTTCCCCGACAGTGCGAAATCTACGATACAAACGAAATGCAGGTTGTAAACAATCTTGACTTTGTCTACAATTTTGACATTTTTTGACCTAATCTTGAATTTTTTATTGACATGTCAAAAAATTGACCTAGTAATCAGGAATGCCGTTTTCAGTCAAAATGGATCAGATTTTGTCAAATTCCGCCTTGATCCTAACATTCGTACAGATCATTACAGCTCGGTGAACCGGAGTCGATATCAAACCTAATTTTCGTTGACATGTGATTGCTATGGAACGCGATTTTTCCATAATAATACCTGAACTGATTGATATTGATCCACGCGGCATATTGCCTGTCGTGCACGCAGACAGAACCTATTGGAGCGCTCCGTCTGGCAATAATACGTTCCTCACTACCTTGCCTCTGGTGGGCAAATTGCTCCAGCATAATCTTTGAAACTTCGCGACTGGTACTGAAATACTCATAGCTAACTACACTGTTTGTGCACGAACTACACATACACAATGACAAAAGGTGTCCATTTACTCTAGTGAAGAGAACAACAAAAGTGGCAGAGTCAAACGGACAGTCAATTCAAAATTCAGCACAGACGCACCAAAGAGTATGGCAGAACACAGGAAAAAAGCAGTCAATTCACAATTTACACCAAGGGAGTGCGAAAATACGATGTAGAACACTTCCGAACCACTTGCAATCAATTCAAAATCTGATTCAAGACACGAATGCAGCTGTAAGGATCCGAGCGATCGAATTCGGCTGGCACGCGCTGTAAAGTTATCTGCGGTGCCTCCGTGGGACGCGCGGTAGCCGAGACCAACGCGGCTTTATGCCGGCCGTGAAACTTTGGCGATTTCGCCACCGTGGTTTCCTTCGAACGCTGAATCGGCACGTTGGTGTGCCACAGAGCTTTTCTCGGCGCCAAGACCTTGCGGATTTTGGGGGCAGAAGCACTGCTCCGTGGTATCGATTTGGCAGGGTCCCGGTTTTCGGACCCTAACCGCTTGCTTGGCAATCGTGGAGACGCGACGCGTTCTCTGTAGGACATCTCCCTGTGAATGCAAAGGATGGAAATAAAGGCGTGCGTTGATACGTTGGCATGACCGATGGCTGATTCGGACATCGGTCTGGCAACTGATTGAAGACCTAAGTTGGTCACAGCAGTCATTGATAGCAGAGGTGGCCTCTGGAAATGGTTGCAATGACTGGGTCGCAACCTTTCGTTAATAACATGTGTAGCCTTTTTCACACGTTTTTGATGTTGAGTCATTAACAACCAAGATTTCAAGGCTCCAACGGTGAGATGCCAACAGATGGAGTTCGTGTACTATCTATAAATAGTGCTCTCTTCGCCCCGTTTATTCAAAATTTCATGCCTGTGACATTATATTTTGTGATCCCATTGTTGATATGCAATGTTCTTTCCAATTCTCTACTAGTTGCCGACGGTTACCGAAAATACTCGGGTTCATTCCAATATGTATAAACTATCCAAGTAGATATTGAAGTTCTATAGCCTACTTCGAAGAAGCTCTTCAACTAAAATTTTTGTTAATAAAATAACTCCCAGCGAGCAGACCATATATTTTCCGGACTCGAAAACATTGATCCTCGACAATACACTCAAATCATTACAACCGATACTCGACTGTCGTTCGAGTATTCGAAGGATTGCAGCCAGCCCTAATCGCAACACTCCGCGAGAACTATTGAGAAGAATATCTGACTTACAAGCACGACGAATTCAGAGTTGTGTTTGAAACGTTGAAGCTCATCCCTGACGAACTGGTCAAAAACGAAGTCGACGATTTTCGCTTGTTCACCTGAATCTTCTCTTTTTGTGCCTGGTTAGGATTAGAATTAGCATGTTTCATAGTTTGGATTTGACACAGGACAAACACGTAACCGAATTCGTGAATCTTACAGTCAACTGTTGGGTTGGGTTGCAAACATTCCGTAAGCACTCAAAATAACACCAGACTCAAGCATACCCTATGGGTCTACGCTGGTATCTGATGATAATTTCGAAAATTTACGATATTCTACTTATCATTAGCTGTTTGGCGTTAGTCGCTATGACCCTACTCGCAATTATGCTGCCTCCGGTGATCGACAAAGTTCATTCAAACTCTTACACTTTCCTCAAAAATGATCGATAAAAGATTAGATAATTATATTCCTATTTCCAAGGAGCAAATTCGGGTTCAATTATTTGAAAAAAACAAGATCCTTTTCAGTTATAACACCGTGTAACTAAATTTTGTAAAAGTTTTAGTAGCATAAAAAATTTTATGGGTAGAGTTTCGTTATTTGAAATTTTCACCGAAACAAAATTTTTGAAGAGGACTTTGGAAGAATTATCCCTTATTCTCATTTTCGGTTTCACTCAAATTTCTCTGTCTCAATCCCCATAATTCTGTATTGGACTTGCAAACGCGCGAGCCAGAAGTATCATGCCCGAATGTAGCCTATTCATACATTAAAATGCAACACATTGTAGCTACAACAAATATTAAATGCGGAATTCGTGAAGAGTCCTACCTTGAGCTGCATCTTGTTTTTGGTCTCTTTTGCGATGTATTTGATCATATCCAGAGATTTTCCTTTGCTTTTCAGTATCTGAAGCAAACACAGACTGGTGACGGATGATGTTTGAAAACGAAAAGGAAACAAAATCGCCGACACAAGGATTCAAGAAAAGCCGAAACCACAGATTTGTGGCACAGGCTCTGAATAGTAGTGCATTCCTAATGATGTTGATTAACTGGAAGACTCTTCGTGTGTCTCTTATCAAAAGTTAGCGACAAGATAAATGAAATAGAACAGATTAAAATTCAAAACCAGCGTACTATCAAGCGACAATATCAGGGTTAAGAATGACATCAACAGAAACTGATCTGTAGCAACCATACAGCATGTAGCAGTGGACATTGCACATTGCAGCGCATGAGACACGAAAAATTGCCTACGCATATACTTAGCGAATGTAGTAATGCAGAAAAATGGCATAATCCCAGTGTGGGACGGAACTTTTTGTGTCAGAGGAAGTCAGATCATAGTCGTTACCAGTAAATATGCAATGCCGTCAAATTTAACTTGCGTGCAAATGCGATGCAAATTCAGTTAAGTTCCCGTTGATGTGCCAATGTTACACATATTGGTGTCACTCACAGAATCAGTCACCCAGTCGATACCAGGGTTGTAATGACGCTAGTCATGACTCGAATAGAGTCACGATTTTTGGGTGTGTGGCATTTTTTCAAAGGCGTAAAATGACTCGACGCGAGTGATTATGACTCGAGACTATGGCGGCCAAGACAGACATGTCATTGTAACTTTAAAGGGTTGTAACCAAGTCACAAGGCTCCGAGTCATAAGTCAATCTCTCTTTTATAGTTTTGACTTGAGTCAAGTCGAGTCATTTTCAATTCACCACCGAGTCAAGTCCGAGTCCAAGTCATCGAGCAGAGGGTCGAGTCCGAGTCATGGTATTATGACTCGGGTCCGAGTCCAAGTCATTGTGTTGACTGCTCAGTTTCCAGTTAAAGTATTGTAAACCCGCTTTTTTATAACTCTGTTTGGTGATATCGAATGGTTCGCATTTATAATATACTAATTTTCCCAACTTTTAGCAGTTTCTGGTCGCATTTTCAAGTACCAGTACCAATAGACGAAATCCCAAGAGTGTGTTGGCTTTACTATTCTACGAATTACGATGTAATGTCTGTCTTGGCCGTCTGAGTCTCGAGTTATATGACTTGGTTCGAGTCATGCGCAATGACGTCATTTCCGTATTTGGAGAAAATGACAGGAGTCAAGTCGAGTCATCAAAAAATCGTGACTCGATTCAATACAACCCTGGAATAATGTTTCAACTCCTGTGCAACAACCGCTATGACAAGATATCCAACCTCCGCATATTTCGCCTCCTGCAGAATTCGATCAGCAAGGCCGCCGCAGAGCAAAAGACAATCGTGTGCGACGGATCGCGTACTCCCCTCTCCCGAAAGCGAGACAAAACGGTCACCAGCATTTCTATCGGCGCAGCGCCTTGGTCGTCGGTGGCCAACACTTGAGAAGTTTGCGATCGCGTACTGGGATTCTGGCGTAAACAGAACACAACTTCATTTACGGACATGATGTGACGTACAGTGCTACTGATACTCCGTACCTTGCGGTCACTATTAGGGCTGAGCACAATGATTCACATACTCGAATCTGAATCGAGTATTAATTCTATAATGATTACAGTAGAGTGGTGAAAAATGAGATTTTCAAGTACTGAAATTTTGTGCCCCTCGCCACTAAGAGTTGATTTATCGATCAGAATTACAGCTCCGACGCTATTTTCTGCTGTAAACCTCAATTGGGCGAATCGCAGTATAAGTAACGTGTCGTACAAAACTACACACGCTAGCAAAATGACATATATCTACGAAGTGAAATGCAATAGGTAGGCCTATGATCGAAAAAAGACCAAATAATCTTTAAAATGATATAGAAAGGGCATAACATTCTTTGTGGTCGCATAAAAGGCACATATCTGAACAATTTCTAGGTCTTATTCCACAGCATGACATCATAGCAAGCAGTTCGCTGACAAATCATGATTTTACCGTTCAAAAGTTATCAAATTGTGATATATTTCAACTGAAACTTGTAATTGGAGGCCATAAATTTCAGTGAATGAAAGAAATTATGGCGGTTCCAGTCCAACAGGTGTACTTGTGGTTCAGGAAACAAAACTTCTATTCATTTTAGCTACCTCATAAATCAATTTGACATTAAATTATCTCACTCAGAACAACTGTGGGAGTGATGATCTCATCGCATTAGCCCACGAATATGACACAGGCTGATACTGATATTTCTCAAGAGACAGACATTAGCCTTATATAATTATCCACTATCTGAAATATCGGACATGCTCCTACTCCTGCACCGTAAATCAACGCTATTCAAAATCAAACCAAGTCCTCCGTCCTTCAGAGCTAGTTTTGGTGTTAACAATAACCAATACATGGAAAGTGCGGTCACCCACTTGCAACAAGTTAAGCAAGATGCTGATGGAAAAGTGCTGCACGAAAGACGCGTGAAAGCTACGATTGGAAGAGCTGATCAGCTTGCAGAGCACGAGGGTGCCTCCTTCGTCTGAAATCCTATCGCAGCAGTACGGCAACAGCTTCGAAAGCGATACTGAAACAGAATATCGAATGGTGTTACAGCAGTAGCCTAATCCACATTCATGAGTAGGTTTCAAAGACTGATGAATTGGATGTAATTCCGGTAGCATGTGATATTATAAGCACCGCACAATGAAAATATCCACTCACTGAGGTCCTCCAGGCATGAGTACACGACGTCATACGATTTGGAGTCGAGCAGGAGGGCGAGATTGGAATTCATTCTGTTGCAGATTTTTCGTTCCGGGTGTTGTCTCGCGATATGGGTGGCTTTCATGCACTTCTCCTTGGCGGTCACAAGCTTGGCGTTCATGATGTGTTTCCGTACTTGGTATCTGTGAAAAGTTAAATGTTCATCGTGTGATACATTAGCAGTAGCAGGTGTGGGAGTGATTTTGTATGTGTGAACAGCCTTTAGAACAGCCACCCCCCAGTTAGAGAGAACTACTTGTGTGCTCAAGAACAGTATAAGTACGGTACTTAAAAACTACACTGAGGTTTCAAATTAAAGATAATACCAAGAAATAAATTCATCTTTAATTTCAGCCCACATCATATCTAGAGAGCAGTTCCCCTTTAACCGGCTGCCACCGAGTTTTTTTTTCAAAATAATTTTGCTTCATTTTTCAAAACTGTAAAACACGACCTTGACAGGATGTGAAACCAACAAGTAATATATCGTCTGATTCCGAAGGTCAAAGCCTAACCAACTACGCCATGAAGCGAGACAAGATCCGATCAACCAAAGTGTATATAATCTAGAAGACGAGAAAAGCTTGTTGTAAAAATGTACATGTAGTCCATAACGTATACCTAGTACGATTAAGTATGTGTGACTTCGAAGAATAGTAAAGTCACCACATTATTGGTAGTTGTCTATCAGTGCTGATGCTTGGAAAATAGGGTCAGAAACTGTTGGACTGAAATATACGATATTGCGAATGTGAGCCATTCTATATCACTCGAGCTGAGTCGAAAAAAGTGGGTTGAACTGGATTGAACTCAGAACTGAACAGTGAACAAAAGGATTTGGACTCGAGTCACAACACTATGACTCGAACCCGACGCTCCACTCACTGACTTGGACTTGACTCGGGTGGTGAATTGAAAAAGCATGCAATCTCTCCACAAGAACAACATAGAAACTACCGACTCAAAAGTACTTTGTTCAGGCCCATCATTTTCCACCTCTCGACTTCAAGCAATATTGAAAATTGCTACTTCTACTTGTAACCGTAACTAAGAAGAAATTGATTGCGTTACTTCTACTTCTATTGGAGTAGCAACACTTAACGTTTGGCCGTCAATGCATTCGTGTATCATGTATGTGTAAAATACAACACTCACCCACGATACACCCGTTGAACAAGACAAACTGCGTTTTCCTTGGATCTCTCTCGAAGAATAACCCTCCATCGCCGTTGTACAACAATGGTAGCGGCGCGTAGAGTTCTAAATTTCCGCACCGCGATAAATCTTCGCACGTGAGACTGAATGACGATGATGGATCGGAGATGAAGGAAATCGTATCGTTTGGCCGTTTCCCTCAATTCTACGAGTCGCTTGCCAGCCGCCCGCATTCTCCAAATCGATTGAATCACCACAACACTCTTCAGTATCTTTTTATATTGCATGCGCTGCCGTCTCATTTCGAGCACTGCTCTCCATTTCCACTGAATTTTCATCGTCGATTTTAGAATCTTGAGGTAACGCTGGCGCTGAATTCTCATTTCAAGCACTGCTCTCCATTTTCGCTGAATCACCATCGCAGAATTCCGCATACCGAGATAACGTCTGCGTTGCAGTCTCATTTCAAGCACCGCTCTCCATTTTCGCTGAATCACCGTGGCAGCATCCCTCATCTCTACGAAGTGTCGACGTTGCAATCTCATTTCAAGCACCGCTCTCCAACTCGTCTGAATCACGATAGCGGTTCGTCGCATTTTTTGATATTCTTCGCGCTGTGCTCTCATTTCGAGCGTCGCTCTCCAAGCACGCTGAATCACAAGAGCACAGATTTTCATTTTTTGGTATTTCTTTCGTTGCAGCCTCATTTCGAGCATCGCTCTCCAACTCTGCTGA
>ATSW01001189.1:0-10138 GCA_000444245.1 Botryllus schlosseri
AAAATGGTGAAGATAACCTTGAAAACTGATTTGGCTCTTCTTTTACTGTCTTAGGTCAAGTATATGAATGGGAGACTGGAGTTGCTGATCTTGAACATTGCATTGAGGGCTACACATTCATTGTACTATAATTTACTACCTCGAAGACTCTCCGCGTACCCCTTCTGCACACTAACTAATTACACAATAAACACACAGTACTCAAGTAGGTTTTCGCGGACTTACGACACTTACTCAAATGGTTCTTTCGATTAATTCCCCTCCTACTTGAAAGTATTTTCGGCAAAACTGCTCAATTTTCATGATTTCAATTTTTTAAACTGGGATATCTTTCAATCTAGGTAATGAGTGAAATAGCCCTTTTTAAGGTGACCGAATTGAATATATCTTGAAAGATGGCAGGAATACTGTCATTATCCATTTTGAGTACTAGCCATCATAGATCGACTCCTAAAAATATGCAACGGCCCAAAACTCTACATTATGAAATTACTTACTTCTCGGATATCTCCATTTCACCGCATAGTTACCCGTACAGTAAACTTAATCTAGCGTTTTTCAAAAATTTATATCGATACATCGCACTTACCAAATTAGCTTTTTTGTTCAATCTCTGTTTATGTGCTTCTTATTGTGCCGTTAACTCTTTATAAGGGGCACACGAGAAGTCTACAAGTTCTACTGAAATGAATGTAATAGTAAAGTATCATGTAGTCTACATTGTAACCAAATACTTGTCGAAATATTTGGAGCCAACACTGTGTCACAGTCGAGATTATAGGGTAGGCCTACTATGTTTTCGACACCTTCTTCCATACTGTAACATTTCCAAGGCTGGTTTACAACAAATTGGAAGTTTTATCATTGACCGGTCTGATAAATTTCGAAATTTATTGATTATTGAGGCAGATTTTATGGGATTTTGCTATAAACCGGTGAACATAACTAAAACGGCGGTAACCGTGAAAATAAAGCAACATATACACAGGGGTGCTTTTACATTAACATCAATATCGGTGACCAGTGAGCGTTCTCGCTACTGTATCAATGTAAAAGCACCCCTTATTACCATTCTGAATCGGGTGTAGAGTATGTCACAGAGAGCGGTTTAACGTTTGCATAAATTCCGAGCGCAATCGGACGGTCCATGCCTTCGACGTAGCAAGGCAAGACCAGGCTTGAGATTTCCCCTATCTGATGACAGGAAAATGTGACCTGAAAAATTTTGCTTGATTGAATTACCAAAAGAATTGTAAAAAGTAATGTCTTCCAGTTTAAAATATATCATCAAAATCTTTACCGTAATTTCCAATTCTTCTCTCGGAGCTAGAACGCCTTCTTCCGGATATACTGTCACGTCACAAGGCCCGATGTGTTTTCCTCTGATAGCGTCGAAACGAAACTTAGCTGACAGGCTGGTACGGTTTAAGAGAATGGCTTTTTGTTGCTGAGGCACCGACAGGTAAGCGTCGTTGCAGACCACTTCGCAATTGAGGAAGCAAGCCTTAAAAATATTCTTAGGTGATATTGAATGCCTCACGTTCATACGAACTTTTCTCACTCTAAACACGTTTATTCTAACAGATAAAAGACAGTTTATGGTCCTATTACACAAGTATCGACACTGATAGATGAGACTTAGATTAGGTCATAGAGAATGTCGAGTCATGCGCAATGACTTGGGTACAAGTCGAGTCAATAAATTTCGAAAATGACTCGAGTCAATACGACCCTGGAAATTACAAAGAAATCTGGGCAAAGTAAGATTCGACGCACCTGTGGCGTTTGTACATCAGCCGTCATGGTGAGATGGGAAGACTCGCCGTCTTGTACGTCAAGGTCGAAAACGGCTGACATGAGTTGACTTTTTTTCGGCGTATACGTGACAAGCACTTCCGTTTGTCCTAATGGAGCTAACTCTCCGATGCTTGGCGATATCTTCAATTCTGACCTGAATATGATATGGCACGCATTACTTTAGCAGGCAGTAATCTATTAGTAACATTCGTGATGTAGATTACAAACTCCATGTTCCAACAAATATCGATTAAAGCTAGGGAAAATCGAAATATCGGAGTGATTTGATAATAAGTCGAGTGGCACTCATTATGATGTCATAACAGTATGAGTGATGTGTACAGTTAAAATGTGATCGCTTCATCGAGATACGCCATATCAAACCAGTGTTCTCTATGAAACCAATAAATTTTTCCCATGAACACCACGCCAAAATTTATCGTGTTGGGGGTAGGCACATTAGCGTTGGGAGATGACTGATGTTAGGGTTGGGGCTGAGGAACGTTAGGGTTATCGGACATTCCGGTTGTGGGTGAGGGGCAATATCCACAATCTCCAACCTACCCCTAATGTCTCTCTCCCACAACACTAATATCCATTATCCCCCAACCATACCCCAATCCTAATATCCCTAACCACCAATCCCAATGTGCCTACCCCCAACCGGACACACAATAGATTTTGACGTTTATAAACTTTGGTGTGGTGTTCATGGCAAACATTTATCGGCTTCATGGGGAACTCTGGTTTGATACATCGCGTATGTCGAATAAATGCCAACATACGGACCTTTTACGTGACCATTAAGACTACAATACCAGTTCTACATGACACTAACGATAATTTGGTGTATTTTTGACTGTATGCCTGTCGTGTTCACTGTGGGTCATTTTCTCCAACTTGTTTAGCTTTGTACTACAGTATCGATCCACAGTATCGAAACTAAATTGATAAATTTTGGCACTAGAAAAAATCATCCATCACAACGGGACTCGAAGCATTGTGCCCAACCCTAATATTGATAACTCGGTGAATGAAATATGGGCGGAAGATTGGAAGATTTAGAGCAGGGGTTCCCATGAGCCACTTTCCCGTGACCTTGATAAAAAGTGACGCGGCGTACCTGTCTTCAAAGTATTCCCAAACGTTAAACCTCCAAAACGCGGGCAGCTGGGTGGTGTTGCGAATTTGAAATTTATCGGATACTGTATCTCCGAGCCGTACCAGCCCGAAATCTATTATCGGATTCTCTGGAAATAACAACACCGAGTAAATCGATCGAGTTAGTCATGATATTACATGCAAAATTGTCTTTCATGCACTACAAATGTTATGTTGATGTATCGAATACCATGTTCATATTTTTCTATACAACATCCATTGTAATAAAATATTGATGGAACTTTTCGGGTGCCTCTTTTCAAGAGTTAACGGTACACTAAAGGGCACACTTCACTTCTGCCAAGCTTTCGAAAGGTTGTACTTCCTGCCTTTTATGCAAGTAACATCGTCTACGAATTTAACTGCCACTGTGATAGTAGGTGTGTAGGACGTACATCACAAAGATTGTTTGAACGGATAATGCAACATATCCCCAAATTGATTGGCTCAAAAACATGCGCAAATGACCGTACGACGTTCGCACGTCAATGCAAATTAGCTACAAAAACTGAATCTTATGACGATTATCAAGCATATGCTTCGACAATCGGTCAACATTCAAGTGAAAAAACCCTTCTTGCGCCCAAAACTGTAATGGCGAAATGTTTACTGTCATTGCGCAAGGCAGATCCTTGTTTCATTTGAAAGTGTTACAATCAACCATTATTCAAGAGACCAAGCCTATTTTATGTAGACACAAAGATTTTCTGTACAACTTACAAATTTCCCACTAGTTTGTTCTAATTACTGTTGGTTATAAATTGTTTAATTTCAAATTGCGCTGTTACTATGGTACCATACATTTCAAAGTTTGTTATTGTTGCCAATGTTACATTGCAGACTTTATGGTATGTAATTCTGATTGCTGCGTCATACTTTGCCTTTCTGGTTTTGCTCTTCATTCTGTTGAAATCCCTTTAGTGTGCCATTAATTGCTGAAAAGAGGCACCCGAAAAGTCTTCGAGTTTAATAAATGTTTTATTACAATGGATGTTGTATTGAAAGCTATTTTCAAGTTCTGTATCACGAACCAGCCATTTATATTCTTATTGAAATAAGTCTGGATATTTTCAGCTGACACTCGTCAAGGAAAATCGTCATCAACTAGTAGAGATTACAAAAGGGCATTGTGTATCAACAGTCGCATCACTAAATATGGCGTCACCGGCATAAAATATTCCAATAATTGCGCACAGATGGGTCAGGCTCAATGAACTGTTAGAACAGGGCCGGCCATCCCGTGTCCCGCGAGAAGGTTTTGAATACCCCGCGAGGTAATTTGCGAAATTAGTAGTATTATCAAAAATGGAATCACAGATTGTGAAATTGCAAGGCCAACCAAAAAATTGATTAGTCTGGCCGCTACACTTGAGATGTGATGACTGAAATATCAGTTCCGACGTATTCGTAGATCCATGAGTCAGTCACATTTTCTGCGCCCGCAGAAAGACCGTCGAATATGAAACCTAGCTTACCTAGGCACAAACTGATTTACGAATGTTGGACGAAGCTTTCGATATCGGTATGTCCAGGCGACGAATAGTCCAGTCCTTGCAAACTGAGCCCAGAGATATACAGCAGGCCCGTGATATAGTCAAGTGACAATATTATTGACTTACGAACTTCAAAAAATTTTCGCGCTTGGCGCGGCAAGTGGCCCGCGCAACAGTTCGTCAACCGAATGTCGCCCTTGGACTGAAAAGGTTGGCCCCCCCTGTATTAAAATATACATGAGCTACTTCTGTTGGCACAGCTTGGGTTGGTGGATTTTCATAAAAGTCGGCTCCAAGAAACATAAGTGTATGAATGAATATGCGTTAGAGTCTACTTTTACAAAAATCTGTCTGTCAACCCAAGACAGAAGGCCCCCAGAATACAACCCAAATTTGTGTTAATATAATATAGAATGCTTCTTTGCTAATTAAATCTAGATTATTGCCGGTAAAACAGTGTTTATTGCATCAGAATACCTTGTTTTGACAACAGAGGGGGCAAAAATTAGCAATATTTCATATCTCAAAAAGGTGATAGAGAAAATCTGAGGTCATTTTCGGATTCAGAGCCCCAAAATTAGCAAACACGAGTTGTCAAGACTCGAACCTGAAATTTGGTGTATACCAGCGTTATTCGCGTTGTTTAATTGTTTCTGCAATTGACGTCATATATGATGACGTAACTGTTAATATGCAAAGTTGTTTCAAATCTCTACAATTAGCCGGCGATTACCCCTGCTGAGTGTCAGCCGAAAATCTTCGGGTTCATTTCAATATGAACAAATTTCTCAATGGTATGTTGAAGTTCTGTACCTTCAAGGGTATCTCCATATGTTCATTATGTTACCGCAGCATTGAAAATTTGAACTGAAACTCACCGATAACCACTCTGGGACCGCCAACACTGGCCTGCACTCTCAAATTCAACAGCTCGTCCAAATGCTCCACCTTGCACTGCAAGTTTGTGGACAGCTCGCCGGCTTTAGACGCTGTGATGCACACTTCGAGCTCTGCGTATTCGCTCGGGTCGATAACGCCCACCGGCGGTTCGACTTGGATGATGTTGGGCTGCGTTTCCGAAGACCATTCGTACTGCACTGGTGCCAGGCTGGAAAAATGATAAAAGATTAGGAGAGAAGTTCTTGTATGTCGTAAGGTCTCGTCAAGACTACCTCTCTCTCTCTTACATTGTGTACCAGTTCAGTAACTTTCAATATTATTATATATTCATATTGAAATGAGCCTGAATATTTTCGGCTGACACTCGTCAGGGGTAATCATCAGCAACTAGTTGAGATACCAAAAAAACTGTTGATATACGAAGTTCTTTAAAATTCTCTACCATCTTCTGACGAGTGTCAGTCGAAAATTTTCAGGTTTATTTCAATATGAATATATTATACGACTATATAGTTAAATACCAATATTTGCGGTGACGGGAACGTAAAACAGTTCCAGCTTATATGACATAAAGCAAGACGCCATTACCTGTAATTTGCCATTTTGAAAGGCCTCTTCACGGTGGTGCCTTCGAGCACGGTGCCTGGCACGATTATCGCTGGAGGATGTAGTAGTACCGAGTACGGGATGCTTTCTCCTTTGAGCGCGATCTCGAGCGCGATCACTTCCTTCAGGCCGTTTGCCGAGCTCTTCGAGTTCAGCGCGGCCGACTGTATGATTATTTCTAATTTATTTTCGATATCAAATTTAGTTGTTGAAATAGCTGGTTTGTGGTACAACACTCGAAGATTGCTTTCATTACAACATACGTTACAGTAAAGCATATATTAAACTCAACGGCATTTCCAGTACCTCTTTCCAGTGGCACTTATATTCGTAAACAAGGTTACTTGCATTAAAGGCAGGAAGTACATCCTTCCAAGAGTTTGGCTAAAGTTTTTCGGATATATACCCCACATATATGTTACCCCTATAATAACAGCGATACTATCATATGGAAGTGCCATGTAATTCCATAATCTCACCCCCTGGGACTTGTTCGACGTGGAATCCTTTTGCGCCTGCTTGCCGTCGGAGTTTTTAGACTCGGGAATATTGCTCAGCACGAGATGAAGCACGCTGTGATAGTCGTCCACCTGTAACGGCAATAAAAGGATAGGATACTGGGCCAAATCAACATTTTATGGGAAGCATATCCCTAATTTTGTGCTTCTACTCAAACTAATTTTGGAATGTCTCGCGACTTAGTAGCAATTTACGATTATACTTTTACTCCTACTTGCGTAGTAATGCCGACTACTCTTTAAAACTACTTACTGTACTTCAGCACTAATCAGAACTTCCATTTTCAACTTCTACTAAGAGTAGTTTTAGCATATCCAGAAAATCACTACTTCTACTTGCAATTGAGTATAAGTTTACGGTATTACTTACACTTGAAGAGACTCTTGGATTTACAGAATTTCCGTACTCAATTGAATAATATATGTGAATCGAAATAAATACGAATATTGTCGGTTGACACTCGACTGGGGTGATCGTCAGCAACTAATAGGGAACAAGGGTCACCAAAAAATATTTGGGTTTCTTTCAATATGAATATTATTCAATTGTTCACTTTCGCTTCTAATTGAACACGGAATACACTCCGGCCACCTCTGATGTGTGATTTAGATCTCAGCATATTTTGGATCCGTCACAAATGAAAATGCTCACCACGTGTGGCGCAAAAGTCAGCACAAACTCGTGGATGCCGTTCGGCTGCAGCATTCCGTTTTGCGGCTCGACGAAGAACGCTGGTGACGTCTCGGGATAGAACTCGAAATGGTCGGTGAGGTTCTGCGCGTCGGGACGCAACGACGTTTGAAAGTTCGGCTTCAGGACGTGCCAAGCGAACGGCATTTCCACGTTTCTAGAAAAAGAGCAGAGAATATCATAGTCCGATGGCAAAGTGTTTTTCAACTGCCCATCCACAGACCGGTTCCTGTTTGTGTCAAATTCCCCGGTCCACCAGATACATTACAACTAGGAATACGTTTTATATTTTTTCCTTGATGTCTTTCGTGGGATATACTTACATATATATACATATATGCATACACACGGTCTGTGCACACGCAATATGCATACCATGAGTGCATGAATCTCGCTAATTGGCAACACGCCTCTCGTTAATTGGCCGCACGCAATACGAATTAGTGAATTGCAACTGAATTTTGGAGATAGAATGGGCATTGGGCATTTCAAAAGGACAATGCTGCTTCGAGTTTAAAAAGGGAGAGGTTTCGACCCCAAAATCCCCCTCTGGCTACGCGCCTCACAGTACTGAAGGTGTTGTACGAAACTTAAATTTTAAAATTAGCCTGAAGCTCGTTGAAGACTAGTGTTATGTGAAAGCTAAGAAGACGTTTTGAATAATATTTGACAGTACAATCCAGCAATATTCGACAGTATAATAGAATGTAGCAAGCAGCGTAGTCGCAGTTCGTTCGAAAGAAACCCAACAGCCCAAATCGAGTGGTTTGAACAGGAATTGGTATTGCGGAAAATTTAACAGAACTACGCGTAACAGACGCAATATCAAGAAGACAATAGAGTATTCGCGTTAAATCAGAGTAGTTTTGAATCGTATAGAAATGTCGTAATTAAATTCTAGGTTGAAAAGGTTGATAAGGTTGAAAATAATTGCTCAAAATTTAGGGTCATTCCAGTAATTTTATACGGAGCCGCATCAAACTAAAACGTGGAATTACTTTCAACTATTCGGCCACACCTCAATTGTAACAGCTACTCACATGGAATTGTGGATGAGCATTTGTCTGGTGTAGAACGAGTGCGGATTGAGAGGGGGGAATCGTATCAGGTGGTCCGCGGTCATGTCTGACACTTCTCCCAGTCGCGGTTCTTGTTCGCCCCCGTCCGAAACGCTCAACAATTCGACAGTTGCACATTGCCCCTCGCCTTTAAAGATTGTTAGGAACATCGTTAGAAATTTGGTATGGCCAGGCGGAATCGTGAGGGAGACGACTCGATTTTGAGTAGAGTTTTAAGCGGCGGCATCGTCACACATAGTTCCTTCCTATAGGAATATCATATGTCCTCTTCTATGAGGATTTGTTCCTTTTTGTCAAGAAAACCGAAATGTCATCCGAGGACGCCCAAATGTCGGCAGACAACTATCTAAAATCCATTCTGCGCTTTGACCGTGGCGAAAATGCATCACTGTAGAAATGCTTGCCAGAAAATTCACAACCGATTAAGAAGTGAAGATGTATGACCTTGTTACCACAGAGATGATACAGTGTAATAGCACCACTCACTGCCTCCAAAATGTTTTTCGCACTATTAACTTTTATTCGAGACCTCATCATATTTAGATCGCAGTGCACCATTCATATTTATAAGTGCATCGTAGAGCCAGATGTAAAGATTAAAATTCAGATCTAGATATAACATAAATATACATCCCAACCCGTAAAACTTTGTAAAGCTTTGTAAAGATTTGAGTCATCGTTATCAACAGCACAATGACTTGTAGAAAAATAGTAAATTAAAACTTTTCAAGACACTACAAGCTAATTATTATTATCTAACAAATTCCTTACCGTCGATTGTTAAATTCTGTATCTGGCAATTGTCGCAAACGATCACCAGTTCTTCCGAATACTTTTCGGCGGCTTCCGGCGAAAAGGCGAGACGCAGAGACATGGTTTGGCCCGCTAGCAGTTCAAATACGGCCGGGTGGATTTGGAACTGCCCCACGTCCAACGATCCAGGACTCACCACGGTCTGTAACGCACAAGCGTAAAGGGATTTGCCAATAAAGCGACAGACAGCAAATAGAGTAGATCGGTGATTCTCAGCTTATGGCCAGAAGTAGTCAGTAACGAAAAAAAGGCAGGGGTTTGAAAAACGAGATGGGTTTTTGATTTTTTTTTCAAATATACCAAGATAGTACCCATTCATTAGGGTTAAGTACATGCGTAAACGCCGATAATACAAAGTTCTTCGTGTTGACGAACTTACACTTCCCTTTCGCACACTATGATAAGTTTACCAGCGAGGCTTGCAGTGCTGTCAATTCCCGAGTCCCTGATCTGGTGAATGCGACATATTCACTATTCACCAATACTCGCGCGAACAACTGAATACGCGACATCGCCAAACTATTTTCACAAATCAAAATGTCAAAATCTTTTGAGATCGTGTGCCGACGTGCGGACTGGTCGCTCGCTAATTGACGGCACGATGCTTGCTAGTTGGTGGCACAAACACAGAGCGAAGCTTACCTTGAAATTAGCAGCGGGCCACGACGTCCGTTTGAGAATGCAGAACCGGCCGCTGCCCCCGTTGTTTTTCACGTTCATCTCCACCACTTTTGTGCCTCCGACAAGGCAATGGCCGCAGTGAAGATGCGAAGGCACTGCGGAAGTAGTTTACCATGAAACATAGTACCACCCGCGAAATACTGATTGTACTCTTACCGTGAATTTGCAATAGATACGAAAACTAAAGCATGATAAAATATAGGGCCTACATGTGATTAGAGTTGAGAGTGACATTATGAATTAAGACAATCGATGATTAGGATGGAGGATTGAAATATTTTTGGCTGCATTTGGATTAAAAAAACAGGCAAAACCTGTTCGACGTTTCGAATTTGGATGTAATTTGTCACCATCGAGTCAAGTCCGAGTAATAATGTTATGACTGACCTAATTTCTGGC